>JAWZYV010012862.1:0-143881 GCA_038373885.1 Cheiracanthium punctorium
TTTTCATAACACCAGATCATAGTTTATCATAAAACACCCCCTCCTCCCTGTGGATTATTAACTGTTTTCATTAATGAATTATTCTTGTATAATTTTTAAAGTTTTCAAAGGGTCTGAGATCTCCTGATTTTATATGCAAAAAGCTTGAAAATACTTATGCGCATATTTTTTTTTAAGCACACAATACACATATAATCAATACAATCTCAATAATTTGTTTTGTTTCTTAAATGACATGTGTCCACATGACCCTAGCACAATGCAATTACTCAAGTTACTTATAATGAAAATGAATTCAATTTCAAAATTTACTGAAAGAAATATTGGAAAATACAAAATATCAGTCAAAATACATTCAAGCTATTTCTAGAGATATCGCACAGCACTGAATTTTCTTATATAATATTAATAGAGTAATTTCAGATACTGTTTTAAAATTAAATCACCTTTTCTAGTTGTTAAATCAATTTTAAAGAAATGAGAACTGATATTGCTATTATTCAGAAAAATGGGAGACTGGTAAATGAACTCTTAAAAAGCCTGAGGCTTGGAAGGCCTGCATTAGAAAATTTGGCTCAGGTACGGCAGATGCCCTGCGGCGCCAAGTAAGGCGATAAGAGATACGATGTGTAGGCATCGGTTACCTGTATGGTAACCCAGCCGAACCTGTTTCCTTTGGCGTCCGCGCCAAGTGCGATAAATGCCAACAATTGAAATAGAATGTGTTCACGTTCGTGCAGAAGGGAAATTGTTTGTTATTAGTAGACGGGCGATAAACAGAGAGCACAGACAGGAAACGCGCGCGCATTTAACGGTGTTATTCGAAAAAGTCATGTGATTTTGGTACATAAGTACACATAAACTAATTTTGCCAGGCACTTCAAAATTTTGAAACCGTTTCTTTACAAGCTGTATTACATACTGCGAAGACCGGCCAAACTGTATCAGTTTCAATACTTTTAGAAAAAATTCTTAAAAATCGGACATTTTCGCAAAGCGTGTCACTCTTCGAAAAATCTTGCAGCTCAAATCCATGTTTAAGAATTTTTTCTGAAAATGTCACAAAAGCCACAGCGTTTTCGCTTATCGTAGTGTGTAAAACAGCTTATGAAGAACCCTCTGGAATTTTTTGGAGACCCTGGTGCTATTCGTTTATTTCAATGTGTGTACCAAGACTAAAAACAGAGTTCTTTTTTTTCGAAGAACAGCCTTAAGCCATGTTTTGAGCAGACAGGACAAGGATATAAGCGTGCGTGTGAAGAATAGTAAAATGTCATTAAAAGATAGTTGTGTAAAATCGAATACACAAATGGATTTTTTTTTTGTTTCATTTATACAGAGATAAACTTTTTTATTATTATTATTTAACTATCATTATTAATACAAAATATATATTATTATAAAAGAAATAAAATTTAATTTTTGAAAATGAAATAATTCGGAAAATGTGTTACGCATTGGAGAGATTATATTGTATGGAAATTCCGAAGAACCACAACATTTTATTGAGGGAATTGTTGTAGAGGGAATTTTAGTTGCAACGAATTTCGTTTTAGAGAGTTTTTACTGTTTTTATTACGAATGGATCACACAAAAAACGTCTGAACGAATTACGGTATATGTATAGTAATTAAATTATTTGTTTATTTATTTATTTTTTGCGTTTGGAGACCGTTACTACAATATTTGCAAAGTATTTTGAATGTCCCTCCTCCCTCCAAAAAACAAAAACGGTTTGTGTGATATTCATGAGTTTCAGTCTACATTACTCAGAAATAATATACCTTTCAACATGTGAAAAATCTTTAGAATCGGTTCACTAATTGCCGACTTGTCCATAGAGAGTGAGCGTAATATGTTAGAACTATTTTGAGTGTTCCTGTAAACACTAATTGAATTAAATAAATAAATAAATTAGTAAATTGAAACAAATTGTACCTTTATTGTACTATATCTTAAACGCTGCATATATTTAACATGTGATTAATATTAATTAATATAAATATAATACACATTGCATGTTAATTATCATCAAATTCATGCAGACGTCGAATTAAAAATAATTTTTTATAATCGTCTTAGTATTTATTATTGATTACAATTTGACGGGCACAATTAAGTTCATGACATGTGTTTCCAATATAGCTAACTGCGTGTTTAAAGTAAGGTGGTAAAAGATAAATCCCTCCTTACATCCTTTGTTGGACGTTCTTTATAGAAAAAGTTTCTCTCTAAATTAGAAAACAATGACTGAAACAAGAACTTTTTAGATTTTAGGAAGGTGAAAACCGAAATTGTGCCATTGTTTGTCGTATAAACGAAGCATTTTGCAATAAAAAAGAATAGGAATGAATCGGGACTTCACGAAAACGACGTGTAAATGAGAAATGTATAAACGGTGCCTTACTGTAATACAAAGTATCTGCACTGACATTTACTATAGAGATGGAAGAAAGGAACTAATTTGTCCTCTATTTCTATTATTTTGTTCGAGATGGCGAGTTAACAGTAAATATCCTGGCTAATATAACATATTACAATATATTGGTTAAATATAAGGCTATTACGTTAGACAACATTTTGTATAATTTGCAACCTATGTAAAGGTAAGGGAGAATACGTTCTTTATTCGCGTTATATGTGGAGAAAAACGCCCAAAACTTTAGGCGGTTAGATCGACAGCTGCGCAGTAAGCCAGAACCCTAGACCTTCACACTTTAGCCGTCTTACAATGTTGACTGTGTATTTTAATCGACTTTCCATGGTATTTACTGGAGCTGAATAAAAAAAGGTCTATCACATGGATGTTAATTTAACGTCTAGTGTTTTGGGTGGTTTTCTCCACATGTAACTCGATTAAAGAACGTTTTCCCTCTTACCTTTGCATGGGTTGTGAATTATGTCAAATGCTGTCTAATCTAACAACCGTATTTAACCAAGATATTTTAATATATTATTTTAGCTAAGATATTTACTGCTAACTTGCCATCCCAAACAAAATAATAGAAATTGAGTACAGATTAATTCCCCTTTCCCCATCTCTACTAAATATCAGTGTAATAATGTAAATATTAATTACATTGCACAATCAGAATATTTTAATTACAGTGTAGTAATTAAAATATTCTGATTGCTTCCAACAGGTAATGAGTGCTGAAATATACAATGAAATGGCACCGGCTTTTTCTAGAGGATTTTTTTATGGTTGTGCCTTTTTCCATGCTTTACTTTTACCGGCTCCTGTAAATACTGTTGTAGAACTACTAAAATGGTAAACAGCTAAAGTGCGAAGGTCTAGTGTTCTGGTCTATCGCGCGGCTGACGATCTAACGGTCTCGAGTTTTGGTCGTTTTCCTCCCCATGTAACATGATTAAAGAATGTTCTGTCCTGTTTGTGATTAAAGAACGTTCTGAACAAATTGTCTCTCCCTTGAAACTTTTCTGAACCCTGGATATTTTAGTTTAGAAATGATTTGTTCTGAACAAATCATTTTCTAAACTGAATCAGGGGCGTAGCCAGGGGGGGGGATATCAGGATATATCCCCCCCCGAAATTTTTGGATTAGTGATTGTTGCTTGAACAAAAAAAGACATGTCACAACTTTCTTGAACTTATTTATTGGACGACACAAAACATCACATCACATGCAGAACAATTGAACATTAAAAATACTATCGCCAACTCAGGGCGAACTAACTTAAAAAACTCAGCTTTAATTAAAATATATTTCATAAAGGCAAAATAATTCCACAAAAGCAACAAATAATTATGCATTAATCAAATTGCCGCCAACATTACCGGGCGAACTGAACACACGAGCTGAAGGCGAAACTCCACCTCCAATTTAAATCACTTTAGTCAGCAACACCTGAATTCACTTCCTATCCAAAAATAGAAAATAAGTGCTACCTAACCAGCCACTGCTTAGTGCTGGCATCTGTACTCTAAGTACATAACAACTGAATGCAGTCCAACAGGATTGTGCAGGAACATACTCCCACCCATCAAGAAGTCATTCTTGATGAGAAGGTATTAAACAAAGTTTAACAATTGGCCTTTTAAATAAACCCTTAGCAGTTTTTATTGTTACCACCCGTACCATACCATCCTTACCAGGATGCGTAGCTACAACTCTACCCAGCGGCCAAACAGAAGGTGGTACATTTTCCTCCTTTAATATAACTAAATCATTTAACTTAATATTTTCCCCAGAAACCTTCCATTTTTTCCTATTTTGGAGTGAACTTAAATAGTCTATCCTCCATCTCTTCCAAAAATTTAATTTTAATTTTTGTATAATATCCCAACGCGATCTAACAGACAGGTTATCTTCAATAGGTTCAGCTGGAGAAGTAATAACATCACCTATCAAAAAGTGTGATGGAGTTAATACATTTAAATCACTGGGATCATTTTCACTACCCACCACAGTAAGTGGTCTGGAGTTCAATAAAGCTTCTATCTGAGTCAAAAGAGTACACAACTCCTCAAATGTTAAGTTGGTATTTCCAATTACGCGCTTAAGATGAAACTTTGCAGAGCGCACTGCTGCCTCCCACAACCCACCAAAGTGAGGACTCACTGGGGGAATCATGTGCCATTCAATATTTACTTGCGATAAATAATAACTAATTTTATCGTTTTCATTGATGGTGGAAACAAATTTAAATAGATCTGATAGTTTCCTTTTGGCACCTACAAATGTTGTCCCATTATTCGAATAAATTGAACTTGGAGCTCCTCTACGTGAGCAAAATCTCTTAAGTGCAGCTATGAATGCCTCAGAGGAAAGGTCACTCACTAGCTCTAAATGAAGCGCCTTTGTCGCAAAGCAAACAAAAAAAGCGATATAACCTTTAGTAGTTTTAGCTCCTCGGCCACGATGTCTTAAAATACCAACTGGCCCTGCATAATCAATGCCACATATAGAAAAAGGCCTATTAGGAGTAACTCTATCAACAGGAAGCTCTCCCATCAGCTGCTGTGCAGTGGTTGCTCTATATCTACAACATTTTATACATTTATGTATACAACTCTTAATAAGTTTTTTAAGACCAATTATCCAATAACTCTGACGAATAATGCCTAACAATAAATTCAAACTAGCATGTAAATACACAACGTGAAAATAATTTACAATTAAAACACTTATTTTATGCTGAGCTGGCAAAATCAATGGATGTTTAGCATTATATGAGAGAGGTGAGTTATACAGTCTACCTCCCACTCTCAGTAAGCCGTCCTTATCAATAAATGGACAAAGACCTAATAAAGGACTTTTCCTTGAAACTGCTTTACAAGATTTCACACAACTTATTTCATCTGAAAAATATAAATTCTGTACATAAGAAACCAAGAAATTACCTGCATTTTTTCTTTCCGTGGTACACAAAGGAGTAATCTTACCTTTAGAAACTACGTTAACCTTGTTACATTTTTCTCTGCAATTCAATATAAACCTAATACAAAAGGCAAAAATATCTACAATTTTAGAAAAAGATGAATAATTTTCAAATAGTGAATCAATAATGCAATTCTTTACAATTACGGGAAAACAAAATTTAGTCCTTTTCTGTTCTTTCACCACAGCATCAACGTTAAGTTTAATTTCTGGTTGTTTAGGCCTATTCTCAGTACTTAAGGAAAGCCAGGGCGGTCCCTCCCACCATAAGGAACACTCGGGAAGTTGTTTAGGAGTCAAACCTCTTGAAGCTACGTCAGCAGGATTTTCCCTTGTGGGCACATATCTCCAACAGTCAAATGGAGCCAGGTCCAAAATTTCGGAAGTTCTGTTAGCAATATAAGGTTTATAGCACCGAGGATGAGATGACAACCACGCAAGCACCACTTGAGAATCTGTCCATGCGTGGAACTCGATGACATACTCATGAAATATATCTACCACACTGGAATTACATTCTTGAGAGCAACAACGCAGCGTTGAGCTCCAATCTTGGAATGGACACTGGTTTCAACGGACAAACTTTAGTTTTAGACATCAGGATATTCACTTTATTACCGTCTTGTTGTACCACATAAATAACTGCTGCAAATGCCAATTCCGAAGTATCGCAAAAACCATGCAACACAAGTTGTTTACCCACGTTCTGGATCCATCGAGGAATACGAATCAAACATATTTGTTCAAAATCCTTCTGAAATGTTCGCCATTTTACCTTTAAACTTTCCGGAAGAGGAGTATCCCAATCTAATTTCAATAACCACAATTGTTGGTAAAAAATCTTAATGCATACTATACAAGGTGATAGGAAACCCAACGAATCAAACAATTTTGCTGATTGAGATAAAAATGTTCTTTTAGTGATCTCCTCGCTAAATTTCAAACTAACATTAAATATAAAACAGTCAGTTGTAGAATCCCAGTTCAATCCCAGAGCCTTAAAGCACTCGTCAGGATGAATTTCTAAAGCTGGTAAATCAAATGGACTGAGAGACAAATGTTCCAGTACCTCCGAGGAATTGGATCGCCATTTCCTTAAATGAAAAACCTCGGAATTACAATCTATCAGAAAGCTTTCTTATTAATCCAATTGCCTCTTCACTAGAATCCGCTCCAGCCATCAAATCGTCAATGTAAAAGCACTCCTTTATTATAGAAGAAACTGCAGGATCCCCCTCCTCCAAGTCCTTCCCAACTTGAAATAAACAACGTGTTGCTAAATATGGAGCAGCAGATGTACCATATGTAACTGTTTTCAATTTATATTCTTTAATATCAGAGTCCCTTGACCTCCTCCAAACTATTCTTTGAAAATCCTGATCTTCCGAATCAATTAATATTTGCCTATACATCTGTTGGATATCCGCAGAAAAGGCAATTCGATGTAGTCTAAATCGAGTAAGGATGAAAAACAAATCTGGTTGCAAAATCTGACCTACGGCTAAAATAGAATTCAAGGAGTTCCCATCCGGAGGCTTGCAAGAACCATAAAATACAACTCTCAATTTCGTAGAAATAGAATCACTCTTGATAACTGAATGATGCGGCAGATAGTAAATTTTATTCTTGGTAAATTCTAAATTTTCGCCAAGAGGTGTCATATGTCCAAGTTCCTCATATTGATTCATGAATAGCCCATAATCCCTCTCAAATTCCTTGTTATACAGAAATTTTCTTTCCATTGCATATAATCTCGCAATTGCCATTCCTTTAGTATTCCCCAACAGATTTACATCCCTATAAATTGGTAACTTCACTACAAATCTACCGTCTTCATTTACTTTATATGTTGACTGGAAATGTTGTTCACAAAATTCTTCCTCTTCAGATAAATGCTGTTTTTTAACATTTATTTCCTCTGTCAGCCAAAATTTTTTAAGAATTACGTCGATGTTAGTTTCATTTTCATAATTACTTATAAAATGAGAGTGTGCGAAGCGCGATGAATTGAAATCAGTCTGAATTCTTCCAGCTACCACCCAACCAAACATTGTATTCTGAGCAATCGGCTGATTTTCCTCTCCCACAATTTTTCCATGTCGTATAATATGAAAGAAAGTGTCGGAACCCAAAATGATATCACATTCCCTTGACTGCATAAAGTTTTTTCTTTTTAAATTCAAAATAGTCATAGCATTTTCACTTATGAAGGAACATTCTGATCCCGAATCCAGGAGTGCTCTAAAGGAAAATGCGTCACCCACAGAATTATAAATTAAAATTTCAGCTGTAGGTAAAAAATAAATATACTTAGAATTGTCACAAGATGCACTCGCAATAACCTTTGTTTCATTAGATATTAATTTAGAGCCACTATCCTCGTCATTGCAACTCCTTTCGTTCGAAACTGGGGTTACCCTCCCCTGAATTTTCGCAGTACACGAAGTACCTTTATTTCCTTCATGTATAAGTGTATTATGACTCCCTTGGCATTTTAAACACTTCAAATGGGTATATGGACATTCCCTCAACTTGTGAGAATTTAAACACAAGAAACATAAGTTATTCTGTTTAACAAACCTCTTTCGGGCATAGGCATCCATACCCTTAAATTTTCCACATTTATATAATGAATGCGTTCCCTAGCATTTCATACACCTTCGAGTGGATTTTTCAGCATTGCTTCCTGATTCAATATAATTGACATTTTTAGGCCTGACATCGTCATTATTAGCAATTAATTCCAAGGAAGAGCACCTCACATTTAAAAATTAAAAAAATTGCTTTAAAGTAGGGAAATCAATCTCTGCACTTTTTATAGACCATTGTTTTCTTGTCTCGACATCAAGCTTTTGCAACAATAAATAAATTAACCATGGATCTCTACCAGTAGCTTCCTCACAAGTAGCTTTCAACCCTCGAATGACTTCATCACTTGTGTTCAACAAATTTCTTAAGTTTACACTATTCGGGTGACTAATTGACTTTTGATCTATAAATACTTTAATTAACGACTGTACAATTTGCTTCTTCTTATCATACCGATCCAATAATTTCCCCCATGCTTCTTCATATGAATCATTAGACAGTGGAATATGCTTAATTAATAAGGCAGGTTCATCGGACAATAACCCCTTAAGATACTGAAATTTTTGAATCTTGGATAACGATGTTTGAGCATGAACAGTTGCTATAAACATATCCTTAAAGTTATTCCAGTCCATAAATTTACCGGAAAAAATTGGTATGTTCAATTTTGGAAGCCTAACATTTTGGTTCTGACTTTCAGTACGAACAGATTGAACAACACTCTGCGTTTCATTCGTCACTAATTGCTCGGTAGTAATCAACGCATCTAACTTATTTTGAAATTCAGATTTCAGGAAAAAATATCTTTCCTCAACTTCCGCAATTTCAGAATCCTTTCACTAACTAAATTATCCAGCCGTTCAAATTCTTTAAACACTTCATCTAATCTATGCAACCGAGTATTAATTTCGTTTTTACCATTTATCCTATCGAAATTATTTTCCAATCTTGTAAGAGAGGCTTTAAGACGACCCCTTTCCATTTTTATTTTTGAAAGTTCTTCTTCTGCCATTGCAGATCAAATAAAATATAATAACTTTTAAAAAATACAATCCCAATAAAAATCAAAGCACTTATCTTTCACAAATCCAAATCTCGCCGGTGCCTCCACTTTCTTATGTTGCTTGAACATAAGAAGACATGTCACAACTTTCTTGAACTTATTTATTGGACGACACAAAACATCATATCACATGCAGAACAATTGAACATTAAAAATACTATCGCCAACTCAGGGCGAACTAACTTCAAAAACTCAGCTTTAATTAAAATATATTTCATAAAGGCAAAATAATTCCACAAAAGCAACAAATAATTATGCATTAATCAAATTGCCGCCAACATTACCGGGCGAACTGAACACACGAGCTGAAGGCGAAACTCCACCTCCAATTTAAATCACTTTAGTCAGCAACACCTGAATTCACTTCCTATCCAAAAATAGAAAATAAGTGCTACCTAACCAGCCACTGCTTAGTGCTGGCATCTGTACTCTAAATACATAACAACTGAATGCAGTCCAACAGGATTGTGCAGGAACAGTGATGAAATTACGTCTATTTATACACATATAAGTTCATATCCCCCCCCGAAACATGTACCAGGTACATATCCCCCCCCCCTAAAAATTTTCCTGGCTACGCGCCTGAACTGAATTATTTTCAATTGGTGCAAATAGTGGCAATCTTAAATATCATACTTCGTGACCAGGGGGGGGGGGGGACACACCCTCTTGGATAAGCCACTCAGCATGTGTACATATATATTTGTACCCTCCCCCTTTGTGGTGGAGTGGTGACCCCGTCAGGGAAAGTCTAGCGCCTCCACTGTTGTGAAATTAATATGGATTTTAGTAAAGAATGATGTGAAATATTAATTATTACAATTGACACATCTAATAATTTGCATTTCATGAACATAGTCCTAAAACGAACTGAATAAGCACATTGTGACTTCAAAAATTTATCTTAAAATACAGCCGTTTAAGAAAGAAATTTTAATTTAGTCAATAAGAATTTTGTAAAAAGAAAATTTCATGCAAATATTTACATTAAACGAAATTACAAACATGATTAGGAAAATACCACATATACTGCTCATTATCAAGGCCGTGTCTTGGGGTGGTGGTAGGGGATGGAACTATCAAAGTAGATTAGGCATTAGCAGATTTTCTTTTTGATTTTTAGATGAACAAGCACTTCCTCTTGAGAATAATCAGTTAAAATAATAATTTAACTTGCCGCATAGCTTAATTCATTATAATTTGTCAATTATTTCATTTGGTTTTTTCTTCTTGAACAAGAACCAGAATTGATAATCCAGAATCGGCCCTACAGATTCAATTGGCACATTCATTGTGTGTAAATGTTTTTCTTAGATTCATTGTCCGATTCCCTATCAATGGCCTGTTTCTATCTCAAATTAGTATTAAGTAAAATCAGTATTATTAAAGCTCATCCAAATAATGCAATAATCTACAGATATAAAAAAAGGAGAATTTTCCTGTCTGTCTGTTTGTATGTAGGTTCATTCGCTTTAGGTGCCTCATCCGTTCGTCGGATATTGACTAAATATGACTCGCTGGACAATTGAGAGATTTCCTTTGCAACGGTGGGAAGCGAAGCAGACAATAATTTTTAGGCTAGTTTTGCTGTAACACTTAATGCACCCGGCCAATACTTGCAATGAGAGTTTATCCTCATGTGTGTGCGTAAAAGGGGGGGGGGCTCGATATGTACTCATACGTTTTAGACTGAATCACAGAAATTTGGTCGCAGAATCAAATTAAATAGCATCTTCACATTACTCTGAATAGGGGGCAGGTAGGGCACCCCCCCCCCCGCAACTTTGCAAATCCTAGAGCCTCTTTAAAAGCAAAATAAGTTTATGTCCACTATTTAAAAAAATCAGGAGCGGACCTATAAAAATTTCTGCGGTGGTTTTAGCCGAAACTTAGTGTAAATACGCGTTAGGGTCCCTTAGAAAGACCCCCACCGAAGGCAACCTACACATCGGCCTAGAGCCCACGTGTAGCTAATTGGCCGTAATCCCACAACACAACACAGCCATCTTTGTCGAGAAATTGCCTAACCCTCCTGTTTATTTAACTGGAATATTGGGTCTGATTTCGTGTAAATAAAGGTTCTGGCGAAAATTTTAAAACAGTTTTTCCAGGCGATTTTAACTTAGGTTTCAATTTTGAAGAAGTATTTTATGGAACAAGAACACAAATACGGCACACTAGCGGAATAATGTGCACATTCTAAACAGTGTTTTAAAAAATCATGTATAAGTATAGTTAGAATATTTTGCAGTTTTTGTAGGCGATTAAATATATAACCATAATATGTTTAATATTTATTTACTTATTTTTCACTTGTATTTGTTGGTTCAACAATATCCAATGTGTGCAAAAAACGGTTGCTTAAGATTGTTTATTTATATAATCATTTTTTTGCATTTTCCATTTTCTTCAAAGGGTACTGAAACTGTCCCTTAAAATTTTGTGGGTGCTCTGATCCCTTATCACCCTAACATTAAATTTCATGGGCGCCTGAGCATCCCCGTAGTTGACGCCATGGGCGTAGCCAGCGAGGGGTAGGGTGGGGCAGCTGCCCCCCCCCTAAAATGAGTTAGTCATAGGGTCTGATTATGACAAACCGGGCATTCTCCGGTTAGACTCCATGTCCTGCCCCCCCCCCCAATGAAAATCCTGGCTACGCCCTTGGTTGACGCCCCTACTCATATACAAATATTTCTTGAATGTAGGAAAAAACGCGTACTAGAATAAAACGTCAACAAAAGGGGAAAAAAAAGGATCCCCCCCCCAAGAACAATAGTTTTATTTAAATATTGAAAATAAACTTATTTTGTTTTAAAGGAAATATGAGAATGGAATCCAATCAAACGTTGATTTGCCCCAAAATCTTTATTTTTAAGTAAAAGAAAGGGGCCAATTTTTATAGTTTGAGAATCTACAATTTCGTTTGTGGGATTACGGCCGATTAGCTACGCGTGGGCTCTAGGCCGAAGGGTGGGGTGCCCTCCGTGGGGGTCTTTCTAAGGGGTCCTAACCCTTATTTACGCTAAGTTTCGGAGAAAACTGATCTGTTATCGCCTGTCAGGCAATTTTGATCTGTTATCATATTAATCACGAAAATTCACCTCGTTAAATAAAAAGGAATTGCTTTTATTTTGATCGGTTAAGCCACATGTCAAGGTCATGCAGATCAGTAAGTTCAGTGAATTAGAAGGAGAGGACCAAACACAAAGCACGGGAACTATAGAAGCCTCAGGCAAACTGAAAACAAGAGGTTTTTTTTTTTTAATTTATTGTTGAGATCGGCACTCCTGTTGCACGAACTAACAAAATACGTGCACATATATTTTACATTTAGCAATATATTATAGCAAAAACACTTAAAAGTTATACAATAATAAATATGCTTTATAAGATTTTTTAAAAGTTAATGTTTATATCGATTATTCTTTTGAGAAAAATACAATCTTTTATTGAGATTTTTTTTTCTTTAAACAAAATATTCAAAATTATTCAAAAGGAAATTTTGAAGCGCTTAATAGAAATTTAATTGATTTCAAACGATTTATTTAAATTTTAATGAAATTTAAAATCGTTATCATTTGTTTCGTTTTTTTCCGTTAAAAGGTTTAAATAATATATTACCTAGTTTTATGTGACATCTAAATAGTAATGAATCATACAAATGACATTGAAACTAGTGTTAGGTTGAGCCTGTAGGTAATGTGCAGAAATTTGTATACAGCCCCAATGCAGATAAAAAGCCTTTATTAAGAAAGTGCGATTCCAGAAAAATCTGCAGGTGTTAAAAACCGTTCATTAGTGACCACCTGAAGGTCGACTAAAAACATGCGGTATTCTCAAAAGAATTTAGCACAAAAGTTGCGTCAGGAGTTTAATAAAAGCAAGTCTCAAAAATATACGGAATTGAACAGAATAAGGGATAATGTTGGAAGGAATGGAATTCATGCACGTGCAAAAGTCATTGATATCATAGAAAAGTGTACTTCAGCTAAATGTCAGGACAGGAAATTTATTAATAATTTTAAGCGTTGCGCTCGGAAGAGTTAAAAGAAATCTTGGTGAAAGTCGAACATATAAATTTCATCTTTTGGCGTTCTTTGAAAAGAGTGGGAAAAACGAATGTTCGCTAGCTAGAAATCATTTTTGTGTATCGCGGGACGCCTTGCAGTTTTACAAAGAGTGCAACCGCGACAGAAGTGGGAACCATTGAATGCCTGACCTTTGTGGTCAGGACGTCAGCGGTCAATTTGCGGGAAGCTTTTGATGTTGGTCGGAGAGAGTTCGTAGGCAAAGCTTCAGAAAAGGAAAAAATATAATAAACATCAAGGGGAGAAAAATTGAAAATAAAATTTAAGAAAAACATGGAGGTGTTGACGATAAGGCTGTAGAAATCCAATGAGAAAGTGTGAGAATTGAGAAATGACCAATGGCAAGTTAGAGAGAGGTAAATTTCGGGCAAAAGAGTTAGTAACTGGTCGGTTTAGGAGAATTAGGAGCCAGAGAGTGGCTAAACTAATTATTTACGAGTTTAGGGAAGAAAATGGGGGACGAAGATTTGAGCAAAACTGGACTGCACAGCCAGAGAAGGCAGATTTCAGCAGATTTTTGCAGATTTCCACATTTTATTAGATTTTTCCAGAGTTTTACATACGTGATAGTGGATATTTATATAAATAAGTGTGTTTAGAAAATAAATCTAAAATGATCATCACTGCTCTGCACCGGATTACAGGTAAATTCCAATTGCCATCCTTTCCATCTTGAGTGACTTATTTTTTAATAATTAATAATATTGTTTATGATTGCTAAAGTAGTTAGAATGTGTTTTGGTAAACAATAATAATTTAATTGTTCTAGTTAAGCCATTTTCGAGATCAGTTTAAATATTTTTGTAAATGTAAATAAGATTTTTATATTTAATAAATGTTTGTTATAGTTAATATTTTAAATCCATTTATTTTCTTTCCTCAGAAAACACAACGCAATATCACATTTTATTTTATACTTATTTAGAACAGTTTAAATAACTTTATGAGTTAAAATAAATTACCGATGGGTCTTTATAACAATGAATCCAATTATTTCATATCTTATTTCACGGCCAAACTAAGGTTTAAATTATTTCATCTATTTATTACATGTTTTAATATGTCACGCATCGTAACACTAGGGTTATAACGGATATTGATTTTGCCGGATATCGGATATCCGGCAGCTCCTTTGGTTGCCGTATACGGATATCCAGCACCAAAGATGTATTTCGTTATTAAGTTTGTTTTTCCATTTTTTTTATTATAATGACATCAGAAGAATGAACTGCAAACTTGTTTCACACATCATTTTTTTTTTAATAATTGACTTATAATTTTCAAAAACTAAATATATTTACATGTATATATATACAAATAAAAAGTGTTACTTATATATAAACAGTTAAAATATTCTTTTTATGTGTACAGTGCTGGCAGAAGCAAACGAATTTTAACCATGACACATTTATTATTACACCTATAATTGTAGACTTTTCAAAGAAATGCATACTTTTTTACTTTCCGAACATGTACCATGTAAGGAAAGTATTGTAATCATGAAAAAATTCAATCTCGCGATTTTGGTGTATTTACACGTTTTGGGGTCTTCTGAATTCATTTATGCTATTTTTACGAGGTGTATGTGTGTGTGAGTGAACACGATAGCTCGTAAACGGTATATTCGACTGAGCTCAGATTGGGTATATATGCTATAAACCACCATCGTAAGACCGGTATTGATTTTGATGTGTATAGGACTATTTCAGTTTCTATAGGGCTACGACAAAGATTTCTTTTACATTATGGCCTTGGGGAGGGGGGGATTCTTGAAAGTGTGCTAGCGTTTAAACGGCGCATTCCATTGAGTTTCAATTTGGTATATTGTTTGAAGTATTCATCGATTAAAATTTATTTAAATGCTTGGTAATGATCTTAATCGTAAATGTTCGGAAAGTCGAGTGGAGTCACTCCAGATTTTTTTTTTAAATTTATTTAAGAATAAGATGTATCTATTTTGATAAGATACCTATGATATATGACTTATTTTTTTTTCCAAGCATACGTTTACGTATGTAACGTATGATTTTTTTTTTCCAAACATTACGGCCTTTTTCTGTTAATCATTTAATATTAATTTACATTAAGTCACTTTTTGTTTTATTTTAAGTTAAATTACTTTTAGAGATTGGTAAATAAAAACTAAATCCCTTTTAATTATTTATAATGAAATTATAATGTTTTCTTTTGTGGTTTTATGCAGGTATGAAACATAATTTTCAGGTTATACATTAAATTTCTTTAATAATAAATAATAATAAACTACAAAAATAGATCTGTTTGATTGTTTAGCTTATAAAATACATTAGCAAGTTTAATTATTACTATCTTGCACATTACATTATCTCATTTCATTTATTCTCTCCTTTTAAAGCAATTAATGGATTTAAAAAATTGTTTCCTTCTGAGAGTAAGTTGAATCACAACAATATTTTCCGAAGATACTTATATACTTTGATAAAGGGAATCTTTATTAAGTGCTTTTGAAATTATAGTTGTGATTTTGCTTTTCTAGAGGGAAAAATACTTCTTTTTATATAATTTACTATTTACAATGCCCACTAATGTTTTACTAGTAAAAAGATTATTAATTTTTCTTAAATAAATTACTTCATTTTAAGAATACTCTCACAGTTTTACTAATTGTATTATTGTAAGTTATATTAATTGTAATAATAGATTTATTGGATCCTTTTTTTTCTTGTTGTATTTTATTCATATATGAAGTTCAATATTTGATAAGTTATCCTTCTAAATATATATACTTCATCAGTCTTGCGTATTTCAGTTTTTTTTTTTTTTCAGTTTATCTTAAAAGTTTAATAAGCTATAAGTTTTATAAAGAAGAGAGCTTTATAAGACATAAATGTATCTAATAAAAATTTTTAAAAAATAATCAAGTACCTTTTACATTGTAGTATAAATAATTTTTACTAATTTCATGACAATTAGTAAACGTCTAAAATGTATAGGTCTAGGGTTCTGGCTTACCGCGCAGCCGTTTTCTCCAACTGTAATGTGAATTCGGGTTAGGATCCCTCAAAAAGTCCTCCACCCAAAGCATGCCTAAATGAAGCAGTCAATCCTTGTGTAGATCTGCCTTCACCACAAAACATAAATAGCTTTCATGATAATTTACAGTGAAAGTAAAAAGTTTAATATTTTTAATCTTAAATAAAAATCATAATCACTTGCAAACACTATTATCGAGGATGTCCTAAAAACCCTGACTTAGAGTTTTCTTCTTTGAATATTGATCATAGACATATAGAATAAATTAGATAGTTATTTTATGGCATCAAATAAAATGTTCTGGACATTCAATGTAAATAAATACAAGCTTATATTTCTTATACAGTACTCTTACGAAAATTCCCAATACCCCATACATTAATGAGGTGATGTAGAAAATTTCAGTTTTTCTCATAAAAAGGCTTGCAGATATATTTCATCAAAGTTGATGAGGGGGAATAAGCTTTGCAATACTAATAATGGTAAAAATATAATTATTAAAACTAACCTAACAACAAACCTAATTAAAAATTAATTTTAATTACAGTTATATATAGCCGATATTTTACATTTTAAGAAATGAGTTTTAAATAATTTTTAGTCAGTTTCCTTTAAAAAGGTTTTTTTTAGCATTTAGAAATAAAAATTTGTTTTAAAACAGTACACTTATACCAACATTTGATTTAAAAAGTTTTTTTAAGGAAGTTTTTTTAAATTGACTTATTAATACCATAATTTAATTCTGAAAAAATAAAGCATGTCTAAAGCAAAAGTAATATTTAATTTAAATATTTTCAAAAATAAAAATATTTATATGTAAATGTATATACTTATAAATCATCCATTCTAAGAATTATTATTTAAAACCAAAGGGTTAACAAGATAAATTACCATGAATCAGAATAAACTCTTGCACTTATAAAGAAAACCAGTAATAATAAGCCATGGCTGATTACAAATAAGACTGAATGTGGTAACATATTACAGAGAACGTGCATGTTATATCTGTGAAGTCTTAGATTCTTTTTTTAGGCTTGCCTGTTAGGTGAGAGATGGTATTTAAAATTTTCGAAACTGCTATAATTTGATACTGAATGACTAATTCTGGACTTTGTCCTAAGAATACAAACAAATTGAACAATCAGTTGATTAAAAAAACGCTCTAGTTAGCATTATTGTTATTATTACTCCTTTGTTTATTTTCTATTCATTTTTAAATCTGGAACAAGGAATTTCTGTAGAGTCTGAATGGGAAAAAATCACACCGGCTTTTTTCCGGTGCGCTTTTTACCGGGTGTGCTTTTTTGCGCGATTCGTTTGTTATATGTATCAATGTACCAAGAATGTTTAAATATTATTTTCCATCATGTCCCATGCATATTATAGATAGAACTTCAGTAGTATATAGCCGGATATTCGGCAGAGAAGTTTGGATATCCGGTAGTTATGATTCAGATATCCGACAGTATTTCGTATATTAAAAAATCAGCCGGATACCGGATACTTGCCGGAAAATATTGGCTACATAAAAGTGTGCTTAAAATTAATAGTTAATTAGTTTTGTTAGAATAGTTTTCATAATTACATTTTTATTATTGTTGATATTGCAAAGCATATTGCCCCTGACCAACTTTGATTAAACATATCTGCTGCTCGTATTCACGTTACATCTGGAAAAAACAGCTACGCGGTAGGCCAGAACCCTTGACCTACAAACTTCAATCGTTCACCGAATTGTCATAGAATTAGTAAAAAGTATTTATACTATTACGTAAAAGATATAGAAAAATTTCAGTTTCATAAGATAAATTTATATCATATATAAAGCTTTCTCTTCTTTATAAAACTTATAAAACTTTGAAAATAAACTTGAAAAAACTTGCTGAAATACCCAATAATGACGATTTATAAAAAATTAAAAGGATAAATTATCAAATATTGAGCTTCACACAGGAATAAAATACAGCAAGAAAAAAAAAAACAATAAATCTATTATAACAATTAATATAAGTTGATAAAAAACTGCGAGCGAGTTACATAATTAGAAAAAGGGAAAGTGTTATTCGCTATTGTTCACCAAATAAAACCTCTTTTGCATAAAATATTTTGTATTGCATTAAAAAAAAATAAAGAAATGAATATTTTAAAGACACCCTATTTATGTACGACCCCACGGATTTAAAGCGCACGTTTGCCTTGTTACTAGATGGATCATCGAGTTTCGACGCTATTTTTATGAATTTGAATTTGTCTAGTTGAGTGTACGCCGGGAGAGGAATAAACATTAGATAGAATTTATCGAAAAATATAGGTTTGGAGGCGCGAATGCCTCAAAACATTCTCAGTCACTTCCACAATTAGAAGATATTTTTTTTTTCCGTGCAGTCCATGTGCAATATTTGACCCCCCCCACCCCCCTCTATTTTATACCCACCCTGTGTTACATTTAAATAATTTTCATTCTATTCGCATAGAACATATGTTAAAGTGTATATGTAGTTGATTTCGACCCCCCTCCCCCCAATCCATTCTCAACTTGACATGTTAAACGATTTAGCAATATATGCTTTAACGTGCACGTGTTTAAGCAAATTCAACATTCGTATATAAACCCACATTTAATACATAAATGTTAGTACTAAAGTCTAAATTAACCCCCCCCCCCCCCCACACACACACAAAAACTTTTGAAAGTGATATTTTTACCTCAATATACATCTATAATACTATTCATCTGTTCAATATTATGTACTTTGACATTTGCATTTCATTTCAGTGATCATTCATCATCAGAATTAAGAATTACTGCAAAATTAATTAAAAAATTACTGCACAACTATTGCGTTGATAGGAAAGTAATGTCGTTTTCTTACGTAGAACTAAAACCAGGGGCGTAGCCAGAAATTTTTCATGGGGGGGGGTTACGACTACTGCAACTCACATATATGCATACATGTGTGTGATAAGAGAGTGAAGAATATGCATTTTGTATGGCAAAAATTTCCTCATGGGGGGGGGGGTTATGACCTCCTAAACCCCCCCCCCCGTGGCTACGCCCCTGACTAAAACAAATACATTTTCAACAAGTATTGACTTACAAACAAGCTGTGCCTAGGCATAGGACCCCTATTTGTTAAATTTTAAAGGGATAATTTTATAAATAATATTTTTTTCTTTAAAAAGCACCCATCACTTTTTCTCGTGTCTACCCTCCTTGAAGAGTATTCGAAATGTTCTGAAATGGATTTTTAGCCTTTCGTGAAGGCTGCATTTTACAGCAAGAACGTTTTGGATTTCTCTTTTGTTTTTTGAGATCTTGTGTGCACCATCTGTACAATAATAGTGCAACAAATCTATGGAACAATTTTATTTTTATAAAAACTTTGTGACTTCAAATTTGACCTGCAAGGGCCTGAAAATTGAGGCCCGGCCCGGCCCGGGACCGTAACATATTTGAAACAAACATCACGGCCGGCCCGGCCCGTACGGGCCCACAGTTGAGGAGTAAAATTTCGAAAATTCCAGGAATTAAAAAAATATGTAAAGACTACCAAATAGATCGACAACTAAATATTTATCAGGTATTTTATATTAAGCAAGTTATTAATATTAACTTATTTTGCGGGTTGCAGGAAGGTGAAAAAAAAATTAACCATGAGTCCGGGCTGGCCCGTTAACAACATATTTATAAATCCCGTACCCGTCGGCTTTCACAAACCGGGCCTGCCCTGCCCGTGCAGGTCTCTACTTCAAATAAAGGCCACCCAGTAAGTTGCACTTACAATGAGTCCCAAGGGAACTCGGAACCCCGAGCTTCATGCTCGGAACTGAGGAAACACCTTTTTGATTTCCCCGCTCATTTCACTTGGCCGTCTTTCAAAGAACTTTCC
The DNA here is from genome assembly GCA_038373885.1 of Cheiracanthium punctorium. Taxonomy (NCBI): domain Eukaryota; kingdom Metazoa; phylum Arthropoda; class Arachnida; order Araneae; family Cheiracanthiidae; genus Cheiracanthium; species Cheiracanthium punctorium. The sequence goes on from JAWZYV010012862.1 coordinate 20,045, forward strand.
CAGACTTTCGGACAATGATTTAAAGATAAGGAAAATGTAACAAAAGAGAGGAGAATATCTTGAAAGAGAGAGATTACAAACTGTGGCAATTCGACGGTAGGTTTCGAAGAATGGGATGAAAAGAGGCGTTTTCTGTAAATTTGCAGTGTTTTATAAAACGTGTCTGTAAGCTATTTGGTATAGAAAAACATGCGATATAGAAAAAAATATACTAATAATACTATTGAGATATCGAATAATAAATAATTCGATTTATAAAAAAATAAAAATTTTAATTTTGTAGGACATTTTATCAGCTTTCATTTTTTAACTGGCGCATACTCTCAAAATTGGTGCTCAAAAGTGAAAATCTAGAAAAGGGAACTTCGAGAGGGGAGGGGGCTAAGAGGGGGGACGCGCCACCCCTAGAGGCGAAAATTTTCTGTTTCATACAACTACGTACCCAATCAGTGTTTTCCCCAATTTTCAAACCTTTATGAGTTTTTTTCCTAGATTTTTCTTGCACTCTGACGCACAATGCACTTTTCATTCGAATTCCCTAAAATTTATTGAACTATTCAAATTGCTACAACTTTTGATCATTTAAAAATACAATTACAAAAAAAAGCAATTTAAATGTAATTGAATATTTTACAATTTTGCTTTAAATCTATTCCTCTAAAACTGATGGTAGAAGAGCTTTAAGGCAAAGCTAGTGAAAAATAGTGATGAAAAGAAGCGTTTCCAAAAATTAGCGATTTTTTCTAAAACGTATATCTTGAAAGCTTTTGCATGAAAAAAACAAACAAACAAACAAACTAATAATCTTGTGTGAAATTTCATCAGTTTTCATTTTGTAATTGCATTTTTTTTTTTTTTGCGAAGACGCACGGTTTTTGAGATAAAAGTGAAAATCCAAAACAGGGACCTTTTTTTTGGGGGGGGGCGGGAATCGGCACCCCAAGAGGGGAAGACTTTTCTGTTTCATACAAGTACATCTCGAATTAATGTTTTCCCCAAGTTTCAAAACTTTATAATTTTTTTCCTAGATTTTGTCGTTCTTTGGTGCGCTATGTAGTTTTCATTCGAATTTATTAATGAATTGAAAATTTTAAGTTGCAATAACTTTTGATCGTTTAAAGATAAAGTTAAAAATGATAATTTCTTTTAAAGGTAATTGAATACTCTACAACTTTGTTTTGAAAAAAATTCTGATAAATTGAGGATTGAAGAGCTATAAGACAAAATTGGTTATAAATTGGGATAAAAAGAAGCGTTTTCTAAACATTTGCGCCATTTTTAAAACATATCTCGAAAGCTATTAATGCATATAAAAAGAAATAACCAAATACAATCTTGTAGGAAATTTTATCAGCTTTCATTTTGTAATTGACCTTTTTTTTTTTTTTTGCTAAGATGCATAGTTATTGAGAAAAAACAAAAATCCAAAAACGGGGGTCTTTTGAGGGGGCAAAAGGTAGGACGGGGCACCTCAAGAAGGGGGAACTTTCCTATTTTATATAACTACATACCCTATTAGTGTTTTCTCCAAGTTTCAGCGACATTTCGAAAATTAAAGGGTACGGAAATGTTGGAAAATTTTCGCCGTACCTAGTCGTACCCATCGCGGCATGATTTTGGAACTACAACTACACATACAATATGCGAAAAGATTTTGAAGAATACACAACACTTCGAAAAATTCAGATTTAATACAGTTAAGCAAAATGCTTTTTAAGTGTTTTATTTAAAAAGAATATAACAAGGCCCCCCCCCGCCCCTTGTGCTTTATGCAGTACAACAACTTGTTATTGCATAAACACATACTCCAGAAAATAATACAGAAATAATGCAACTAGTTACACTACTATGCAATTTATCTTATTAGCTTCATTAGTATGTTTCATAGAACGAACTCCACTTGTTTTTGTTGGGGAAGGGAGGGAAAAGAACGAATTGCTTTGAATGACAATAATGAATGAATTCAGAGTATCATTTCTCACTTTACTAGATAACACTGTATGAAAGATATACCTCCCCATACAATTTGCAAAATATGACGTTATAAAGAATTTCTTGTAACTGACACATGTGTACTTCATGCCTAGTAAGAACTGGAATGACGATCAGGATTTCCACAACTCCTAGTACAGCACATATAAAAGGCGCACAAGAAATCAGGTTCTGCGTGTGTAAATAAAAATCTAATAAATAGGGATGCTTGAATTCCAGTGTAGGGAGAAAAAATAAAAATACAAAAAGAACGCAGGGAACTGCGTGAAAACAAAAAAAATAATCAATCAAAAAGTGTAATGATTTGTAAGTATACAGTTCCAGATTAAAAAATAAATAGAAAATAAACAAAGGAGTAATAATAACAATAATGTTAATTTCAGCGCTTTTTTAATAAACTGATTGTTCAATTTTTTTCTTTTTTTTTTTGTATTCTTCCAAAGTCCAGAACTAGTCATTCAGTAACAAATTATAGCAGTTTCGAATATTTTAAATACCATCTCTCACCTAACAGGCAAATAAAGAGTCTAAGACTAGACAGATTTAACATACACATTCTCTGTAATATGTAATCACATTCAGTCTGATTTGTAATCAGCTATGGCTTATTATTTCTGGTTTTCTTTTTAAGTGCAAGAGTTTATTCTGATTCATGGTAATTTATCTTCTTAACTCTTTGGTTTTAAATAATAATTCTTAGAATGAATAGCTTGCTGAAGTAATGATTTTTTTTTCGTTATGTTAATGATGTAATTAACCTTATGAAAAAAATTAATAATGTTCGTAATGCAATTAAGAAGATGCTTATTCAACTGGTTTACTTCAATACATTTCTTTTTAAAATAATTAAAATGTCGATTAGTCTAGCCGAATTTTAAAATTTCACGTTGCTCATTTTCAATAGCTATGCAGAGAAATACTATACAAGTTTTTAAAATTAGGTTTTCATAACGTAAACATTCACGCTAAAGAAATATTTATTAAAAATAATTCGTGCCACCTAAACTTTTCAAACATAGTAAATTTCTACAGGGTGTACCGAAAAGGTGGTAATGGGCTTTAATTCTTTATCTATGAGAGATACGTGGGCAACGAGAGGATCTTTTTCTTAACAGAGTATTATTTCCGACCTTATTTTGAACATTTTTCCAATTTACACCAGTGGCGCACACAAGGGGGGGGGGTCCAGGGGGTCTGGACCCCCCCCCCCATCGGCTTTGATTTTTTCTTTTTCGATTGATTATTAACCTATATCTATAGTAAATAAAATGATTCCAAAAAAAAGGTAGCAATAGTTTCAGTTCTAATAAATACAAAAAAGAAATTTTTTTCTCGTTTTCTTCAACTTTTCAAAAACGAACTGAAAGCGAACATAAAACACCATCTTGTTCTCAAAACTGTACAACTATTATTTTGCTTCCTATTGTATTGTGTAGTGTATTCTTAGGGAACTGGATGGGATGAGTTTTGATGAATTCCACCTAATGAAAACGAGTTCTTTCATCACTGATTTTTGTCAATCTGGAACATCCCTAAAAGTTGGACCCCCCCCCCCCCAGCCAAAAATCCTGTGCGCGCGCCTGATTTACACTACCCAGTTATCTCTAATAAGTAAGGAATTAAATCCCATTACCAACTTTTTGGGACACCCTGTATACAGAAACTGTCGAGGCCCGTCCTGTAAAAAGTAATTTACTTAGAGCGTTAAAGACTGTTCGATTTAAGCAAAAAAATTAAACAGTAACGGTTCGTTTTTTAACCATGGGCATCAGCAGCATAGAGCGTGGAGGCACTTGCTCCTCCCTGAATTTTTATATAGTAATTTTTATTTTTATATTTGTATTATGCTGGATTTTTATTCTTAATTTAATTATTTCCCTGCTTTTCTCTTCTTTCCAATATGGCAAACATAATCTATATTGCACTGAATCTGTAAGCCTTTCTATGAGAAAAACTGAAACTCCTACATCACTTCATTAATGTATAGAGGTCTTTTGTATATTTATTTAGATTTAATCTCCTGACGTTTTTATTCGGCACCATAAAGTAACTTTATAATTAATTCCATATGTCTAAGGTCGATATATAATTAAGAAAACACTAGGTTGGTGTTTTTTAGGCACCCTCTATATTATGGATTGGAAGTGATTTATGATTTTTATTTAATATAAAAAAAATTAAACTTCTTACTTTCAGTGTAAATTATCATGAAAATTATTTTTGTTTTGTGGTTAACCCTTTGAGGCGCAACCCTTTCCCAATGCTGAAAAAAGGGCAGCAGTTGCCGTCGCTCGACTTAACTACCAGCAAGATGGCGGACGGTCGAAACGTTCATCGCGTGCCACAGATCTAGAGACCCCTTTTTGACGCAGCTGGCTGTGCCCCCTTTTTTCAGCACTAGGCAATCTATCCAGCTGTTCTCGCATCCTTCCATTTTTCAGCAGATGTCAGTGCTGTTAAAAATAATTGTGATACCTTTTTTGCGGGAAATGTCGTGCTAAAAAGTAAAGGATTCTCTTGGAGCTATGTCACCCGCAACTATTTTTATAGAAATCATAAATCTATTCTTCGTGACTGGCAACAGTCAAAACGTCAGAGTTTGGTGTTCCCAAAGCGGGAACACTGCGCGTTAAAGGGTTAAGACAGATCTACACGGAGGCTGCCTGCTTAAATAAGGTATGCCTTGGACAGAGGACTTTTTGAGGGGTTCTGAAGCGTCTGGTGAAAACAGATGCGCGGTAGGTCAGAAATCTAGAGCTAGACACTTCAGCCGTTTACTAAATTGTCATGAAATTCGTAAAGAGTATTTATACCATAATGTAAAATGTCAAAAAACATTTTTTAAAGCTTTATAAGATAAATTTATATCCTCTAAACTGTTACTCTTCACAAAACTTAATAAACTTTAAAATTAAAAACCTTTCTGAAATACGCAAGAATGACGATATCTAACAAAATTAGATGGATAAATTATCGAATATTGCGCGACTTTTACACGAGTATGAAGAAAATAGAGCAAGAAAAAAAAAAAAAAAAAAAAAAAAGATGCAGCAAATGTTTCATAACGATTTTTATAACTTGATGTAACTGTGAGAATTACTCAATTAAGAAAAGGGAAAATGTTAATCACTTTTGTTCACCAAATAAAACTTTTTGCATAAAATAGTTTGTATTTCATTAAAAAAATATTTTAAGGAAACCCTAATATTTAGAAAGAATTTAAAATCAGTACAACAGATTGGGAATGCGGAGAATTGTTTAAATCAAGCGGTTAAAAAATAACCTTGTATACATTAAGCAACCCTGACAGTGAACTTTAAAAAAATATTTTGTCAAGACACAGACTGGAGTTCCTTTTCGTTTTTCAAATGGAACGGTTAAAATGAACTGTCAAACAAATGTTAAAAATAAAATTTTGGTAGAAAAACAATAGATTTCTGAAGAAGGTTATCTCCTCTTCCAGACCTACTGAACTGCATTAAAATGTACTCCTTTACTCCAAAACCAAAGAAATTTAGGCATAAGATCCAATTAAATACCTTCCTCATGTATATTAGAAAACAAAGAATGCTTAAGTCCCTCTAACCCCCCCCCCCCCAAAAAAAAAAGTCCATTCAATACTATGCGTTTTTTCCGGGTGCGCTTTTTTTCCCGTGATTCGTTGTATGTTACACAAGTAAACACGGTAATACCAGTAATTTTCCAGCATTAGAGAGTGCAATATTATATAGTAAACTTCCTCACATAATAGTAGTACCTACACTTTCACTATGAAAAAATTGGCAAAAAAAGAAGCGCGACTTTTACACGAGTAGACACGGTGCATAATTCATTTATTCAGATGTTAAATGGAAAACCTTCTTGAATCAATTTCCTATGGACTGAATTCGTACAAAGGTCACGCCTCTTAAAATAATACGTTAAATAATAATTCATATTTACATCTACTCATCTTTAATGTCTGAATTCGTACAAAGGTCACGCCTCTTAAAATAATACGTTAAATAATAATTCATATTTACATCTTCTCATCTTTAATATTATATTTAAATTCCTTTATTCAAATATTTAAAAAAAAAATCCTCTTTAAACTTCGAATTCGTAAAAGGTACATGCGCCTTAAATGATCTGTTTTTAAACAAAAACCTCGAAATCATTTCTTTACACAAAGAACAACCCAGAAGAATCATCATCCCCTGTCTTCACTCCATCCGTACAAACGAAAACCAAAACCTCGACCGAACAAATTTCACCCAGAAGAATAATCCCCAGTCTTTACTCCATTCACGCACATCGGGAAAATCATCTTTTCTTTCTCCCTTTCTGAGTACAGTAAACCTTAATCCAATCGAGATAGCGCCACAAACATTGCCAAGCAGCAGGTGCTTACGCGCATCCTCATGCGCATAGCATTGGCAGTGCTTGGCATGCTTGTTTCGCGCCGCAGGGCGTCTGCCGTACCTGAGCCATTTTTACTTCTTATTGATTTGTTTTATTACTTATTTACATATTTTTTAAAATTTTATTTCTACTATTCGAAGTCTATACAATTGATTATAGTTATGATTATTTGAATGTAATAACTATAATTAATAATATAGTAATGACTATTTGAATTTCTTTTTCTTTTTTCCCATCTGGTACATAGTCATCAGATAAGTTAACTTTAACTGATTTGAAATTTTCTTCGCCTCACCATGGTACAGTGGTTATGTCACTGAAAATGGTAGAGGGCCGAAATGTGAAGGTTCCGGGTTCGGGTCCTACTGTGTGGCTGCCGATTTAACGGTCTGGAGTTTTGGTAGGTTTTCTCCAGATGTAACGTGAATACGATTCTGAACCCGTTAGAAAGTCCGTCTGCCAAGGCATCCTCCTTTATTGACAGATCGCCCTAGCGTAGTATTGCCATAATCACACAAAAATCGAAATTTTCTTCTACTCACTAAAAAGATTGTGCACTTACAGTGTACAGATGTGTACACTGTAAGTGCACACTGTACAATGTAATGCACACAGTTCACTGTAAGTGCACACTGGACAATGTAATGCACACTGTACACTGTAAGTGCAGCTGAGCATGCACATACAGTGTGTACTGGGGAAACACACTGTATGTGCACTCACAGCGCTGTTATGTACAACTGGCCGTAAACATTATTTCCTACCCCCCAGCTCAACAAACCCCGGATTCACCCCCAGTTCAAAAACCAAGCTATTAGGACAGGAGAGGAGATAGTTTTCCGACGAGTGGACTCTGCGAGAGCTGTCAGTTTGATTGATTATTACTGTTCCTGAGCAAACGGAGAAACCTTTTACATTCTCAAATCCCTTCTTCCTCAAAAAAATCCCGAAAGGATTTCCCTTGACCAGACCACACTAGCCAAATATTTTTTTCGATACAAATACATTGGTTTTTGAGCATAAGAATAAAAAGATACATCCGAAATTTTTAAAAAGGTACATAATACAAGTTTTTTCTAATTAATTGGAACATTCATGAAAGTCTATTCGCATTTAAAATTCTTTGTAAAAAAATATATATATAAATATATAAATAATTAAAGCTGAAGCACTTAGTTATGATATTCTAACAATTTCACACTTTTTTTTTCCGTTTGGACACATTTTAATGCAACTTTCACTGGGTTAGCATTGGAAATTTTTGATTTTTTAATTTAATTTCGTTTCAAATTTCGCTCTCGATTTGTGTGCATATTTAAATTCTATAAAGGAGTTCGCGCACAGGCCGCAGCGTGACACAGCTGGTATATGCGTACGGTATACATCAGCGTTACACATTTTTCTCCATGTGTTGGATTTTATTCGATTTAATTAATATAATTGAATCGGTGATTGCAGAAACAACCTCAGTCACAAAAAGGAAATTTTTTTCAGGAGAGAGAAAAAACTTCATAAATTAGGTAATATTTGCATGACAGAAACATAAATGCATGTTATGACAGAGGAAAAAAATATGTTTAAATATTTGAAAATTTGGAGGAGTTATGAAGTTTCTTCTCTCTCCTAAGAATAATTTCCTTTTTGTGACTGAGGTGGTTTCTGCACTCACTGATTCAATTATGTACCTGAGATGTTAATATTCAAGGCATGTTATCAGATAAAAAGAAAAAAAAAATCTTTCAAGCACCTCTGAGCCTGTCAGAGTCGAGACAATAAAGTGACAAAAATGGCCCTAAATTATTTCTACGTCAATCCTCTGGCGTATTTTGACACCCTCCCTCCTTCCCGCATAACTCAAAACTAAAAGAGGTAAAGGAAAAATATTTAAAATTTGTTCTGTCCTTGCGTAAGACAACACAAGAAAAAAAAATCATGAAATTTTGAGTTGGTGATGGCAACCCTCTGCCGGATTTTCCCATGCAATGCCTCTTAAAGTAAATTAGGAAAAATCAAAGAGGAAAAATAAATACCCCGTGAGGAAATGGGGTATCTACTTTCCTGTTAGAGTATTTACACTCATATTTCTGTTGTCTTGAATGTTAAATTTGATTTCGCTCATTTTCTTAGTTTATCCAATGTGCTTATTATCAAAATAATAGCAAAGCTGCTAACTGCCATTAAAATGACGCTTAAAATACATTTTTATACATGTTTAAAATAGCATATTACTTTTATTGAAATGTGAATTAAATAACAGCATGGTTGTAGGATATGTTTAAAAAATAAAAAAAATGTGATTTAAATAAAAAAATCTCTATTTATTTAATTAAAAAAAACACGAACCCTGATCTCTGGGTCAAAGAGATCTTGAGTTACAGTCATTAAAAGATTACCATACCATGAAAATTTACTGGTTTTTCAAAAATTAAGAAATTTTTAACTTAGAAATAAATTGTTTAAAAAAATTAAAAATTAATGTTTCTCATCTGATGTTAACCAGAAACCATCAATATCCAAAGACATGATGTTTTTATACCATTGGTTAATATTAAATGCATTTACCTTAAACCTAGTATATAAACATTGAATTGATAAAGTATTATAACAACAAACTTAAATTACAGAAGTATATTTTACACTCACTAATTCTTTATTACACTAAAAGCTAATCACTTGTATATTCAAACAATTCTGAAATTTCTAGGTTAGTGAAGTTAGGTTATTTGGTGGAGGTAAAGCTACACTTAGGCTATCTGCCAAAGGGGGAATGCCTCGGGCGGAGAACTTCTTAAGGGGATCTAATGCGCATTCACTTTAAATCTGGAGAAAACCTCCCAAACTCCGTACAGATCTTTATGTTTACAACCTCGCGAGTGGCAATAACCCTGGATCTGTACATTTCAGCCATCTCCCAATGTTCAGTTGTTTCATACAATCGGCCATTGGTCGGCCTGAAATTTCTATATCATAGCCTATTACTTGCAGTGTCAGAACAGCATGAATATGAAATTGCTTTGTAGAGGAGTACCTTTAAACCATTCACTTTAAATCTTACATAATTCATCCATACTAGTGATTAATTAAAAGTTATTTGATTGCCATAACTAATAAATATTGCATTTAAAGTTATTGGAATTAATTAGTTTTCAAAAATTAGTTGTTTTATATCATTAAATATAGATACGTTGAAAAATAATTTGACGATTTGCAGAAAATATGTCTAATGTATAAAATAAAAAAATTATAAATGAATTATAAAACTTTTGTTCAAGTAATAATAGAATAATAACATGAGCGCCCATGCTTAGCATATTGGCTTAACTGGCTGGGATATAAGATAAGCTAAGCTCATTCTAGAAAAAATTTTAAACTACTCTAGAAAAATTAGATTATCTATTGCAAGAATAGGCGATGAAGACCTCCAGGGAAGGTGGCAGGGTGCGAATTGCACATTTTCTCCAGGAGGGGACATTTGAAAGAAAATATTCTCCAGGAGGGGACATTTGAAAAAAAGAAAAAAGAAGGGGGGGGGGAGAGGTGTAGATGCTCCACTCATTAATATATTAAGTATTACATGACATGCAGTCACCAACATATCTGATAAGTGACTTAAATACAAACAAACGTCGACCCTCAATTTTGTATGCACATATTCCTGCCTATGATGATAATACATCTACTCCCAAATTTGGCTCGTGGCAGAACAGTGCTTGCTTGTTCGTACATTTCGCAGTCTTCCTTTGAAACCTCACCCCAGTTACAGAATGAGAAGTGGCATCAGGCATGTGTATATCTATTTCAATGGGATGTTTGGTGACTTGCTCCTTTGTCTAATAAACAAAAGAATTTCTATTATCAATACTTAGAATCGTTAGGTACTGTTGAACTTGTATGGACATAGATTATTTAACATTTCTCCAGCAGAGGATAAGTAGTATCCTTGGTAGGGATCAATTAATATTTCTTTAGTCAGGAATATTACATTCTTCAGCCTGGGACAATCCCCGTCAATTCGCACCCTGGTTAAAACCCACTTTAAAAATACCTATTCATCCTACCCAGTTACACCAGTGCACAACTTGAAATTAATTAATTTACTAAAAAGAAAATTACTTATTAATGTTGTGGTAATGGTTTACTAAATTTCTCTACAACTTCTGCTTTTATTTTCTCAGAAAACTGCTTTCTAATAATCTTTTCTTTTTGGGGCTCATGATTATAGATTTCTTGTTTCACAACAAAAGCATCCTGAAACAGAGTTGGCCAGTATTTCAAATACATGTATTTGAAATACTATTTTCAAAATACATTTGTATTTTGTATTTTCACAAGCAAAAGCGAAGTATTTTGAAGATGTATTTTTTAAAATACATTTTCAATGTATTTTGTATTTTTAAAATACTGAAAATACATTTTTCATTCTGAAGTTAAATTAATCTTACACCAAAATTAGCTTGGTTTGGAAAAATCAAACAAAAAATAATAGAACTGCTGTCATTAATTTTTTCCCAGTTCATGACATAAACAATTTTGTTGCATCTGCACTATTTTAGTGTTATATATGGTAACTAAAGAGGTGTTAGGATTTTTTGCGATGCTTAGGTTATATTAAACAGGAAAGGGGGGGGGGAATCTCACATGCCTATTTAGATTAGTTTAATGATATTTGGTCTAGGAGGCTTTCTGTATTGCTGATAACTGATTCACAAATGTGAATGAAGCTGAAAAAGGAGAAAAACATGTTTGAGTAATATTCATTGGATTTCTGAAAAAGAATTTATAAATAATTCCAAATGCGTTACCAAGTTACAGAAAAATAAGCCAGTCGGCATTTCTGAAGTTATATTACGAGATGGATCAAGCTTCCAGTTTAGATGAATTTGCGAGTCGTGCAATTCTCAGTGGAAAAATTTTTCAAATTTTATCTGTAGATGCAAATGAGAAAGTTAAGGCGCAGTGCCAGCTTTGCCAAACCAAAAGGTCTATCATAAGTGGAACATTCAAAACTACTACAAATTTTAAAACTCAAAGGTTTTTATCATAAAATTGATTAAGCTGAGTTCTTTTGTTCAAATATTTAACTGAATTCAATAAGTGATAAATATTAATATACAAGCTTTTCACCGCCTTTTTTTATAAGTGAGGAGAGCTTTTTTAATTGAATGCTCGGCAAGTCATACTTACTTATCTTTCCATCAAAGCATGCTTATCCTACATTTTAAAAAAAGTATGAGAGAAAAACAGTAAATATTTATTTATTTATTCATATTTTATTTATTTATTTTTGTCTTGTTTGTAAATTTAAGCATACCTTATGTTTCTTTTATTAATTTTAATTGTGCGTCATTTTTGCTCATATTTTTCTCATCAGATATTTAGAATCATGGATGGATCGTATTCGAGTTCTCAGAAAATTGTATTTAAATCTCACTATTGATGTCTGTATTAAAAAGTATTAGATATGGCTTTGAATTCGCTTTAAGAGCTTGAACCCTATGCTTCTTAACATAATTTAAGGTTTTGTTTTATTAGATTGGATGAAATAAATGAAACATTTCAGTAAACTTTTCAATTTTCAATGTTGTCCTTAGAGTGGTACGAGAGAAGTTGACGATAAAACTACTACGAATGATGAGATGAGATGATGATTATTGGTTTGAATTTAATGACTCCGAACCATATACCACAAATTCTCGAATTGTTGTTGAACTTGAATTGCTGCAGTTTCTTTCCGAAAAATCAACAGATTTGAAAGTTCTAAATTTATATCCTACAGTAAAAGAACTTTTCATGAAATTTAACACAAGTATGCCGACTAGTGCTCCGGTCGAAAGACCTTTTTACTTTGCAGGTATTATAAATGCTCCAAAAGGAAATTTACTAAGCGAATATCAGTTCAAAAAACTAGTTTTTTTAAAGCAAATCATTCTTTTTCTAAATCATAGTGCTTAGGATAATTATACCATCTTTTAACAGTCCTTTTCATCATTTCTTTATTAAATTGCATACTGTTAAGTAAATTAATACAATGACACACATTTCTTTTGTAGTAATATATGAATGCATCTTGTGTTTGTGTGATGTGTGATTATTGCAACGCTATACTACGGCAATCTGCCAAGGATGGGGGTGCCAAGGTAGGAGGACTTTCTAAGGGGCTCTAACGCGTATTCACGTTACATCTGTAGAAAGCCTACCAAAACTCCAGACCGTTAGATCGACAGCTGCGCGATGGGACCCGAACCCGGGACCTTCACTCTTCGGCCGTCTACCATTTTCAGTGACTTAACCACTGAGCCATGGTGAGGCTATGAATGCATCTTAAAGTAGAAGTATAATTTAACTTATCCTCGTTTAGAAATATATTTAATTTTATATTTCAATTCCATTCATTACCACTAAAGAATAACGTTCAATAAATACTTGTCACAGTTTTGCTTTCATGCCTTTTAAGATGCAATTTATTCCAAGAAAAAGTCATGTGTATAAAAAATAAAATAAAAATAATTACTATTACATTTGTTTGTTCATCTTAAAATACATTGGAATAAAATAAACTAGAAGTTTCTGTAGAAAATTTTACTTAATTTACTTTTTCTTAATTGAAGTTTTAGACGTATTTTGTATTTTTTTCAATTTAGAAAATATTTTTTATTTTGTAATATTTGTGTTTGAATAAATGTAATTTGTATTTTGTATCGAAAATACATTTTTTATGTATCTTGCCCAACTTTGTCCTGAACCACCGTTAAACGTGCTTTGCAGGTTTTCACACAGCACTTCCAATAGCCTTTAGTTACATATTTTCTTTCTAGTCTAAACAAAAGGTCGTTTAAAACTAATAAACGACACCACGTTCTGATCTAATAAAATTAATCTTCTCCATCTTATAAGCGCAACTCGTAAGTAGTACTAAATGAGAAAGAACACAAAAGAATGTCTAGTAGGATTTTAGGGAAAATGCCACCCTTTGAGCCTTTACGGTAAATAAAGAAAAGGGAGAATTTCGCCATGTGTTGTCGTCCAAAAAGTGAGCTCACTGACCTCTGATTCGGCAAACACCCCATCGTTTAAAACTGTCATCATTTTTTGCAGTGGTCAAAGATGGCGGCTCCTTCGTACTTGCGTTACGGTGTACCGGAAATTGAGAGAGGGATAGTTCCCCTAATTAGTTTTGCTTCTCCCATTTTTTTTGCGGCGAATTGCATACTGAATCCTTTCAGCTGCTGCGCATAATTGAGCATTGTACAGTTGTTTGTGCACTTAATCTGCATAATGAATGTGTGGTAAGGCTACTCATAACCGTGTACTCAGTTGTTCAGGCGCGGATCCAAGGGGAGGGCGGTGGGGGCGATCGCCCCCTCCTGGGTGAAGTCCAAAACTCTGTTATAATCTGTTAAAATATATTATGAGAGTATAATGAAAATTAAGTAGCCTTTTTCTAAGGGGTGTATGGCGGGTACTACTCCCTGTTCTTTTTAATCATAGTTCATATATAGATTTTAATAATAATATAATCAATTACATTAATTGGTATAATTAATTATATTAATTAATTATAAAATAATTTTGCGCATTCTACTCCCCCTGTTTCAGGAACAAAATCGCCCCCTCCTTGAATAATTTCTGGATCCGCCTCTGAGTTGTGTATTCGAGATGCACCATTGAATGTGCACTCAACCTACACAATGATTATGGGGTAAGACTACTCACAATTGTGCATCCAGAACACACAATTGAATATGCATTTAACCTACAAAATGAATGTGTGGTAAAGCTACACATAATTTCTGCGTTTTTAAATAGGATTTATACTTTAATTTTGGCATCACCACAGGAATAGATTCAATGATTCTTTTTTGGAAATCTAAGCTGCCTTGAAGCAAATACTTATAAGATAGCATGCTCCAGATCAAGAACACCCACAGGTCTTTAACTGGAAATAGAACCCCATTTAAGACCAGTGCGATTTTTTCTTTTGAAACATGCACTCTTGGAAGAAATTAAGCATTTGCCTCACTGTAACTTACACTGCTAAAACAGATTTAGTTGAATTTATTATTGAAATAATGCCACAATTAACTTAATGCAAAAATTAAATAAATTTCGTTCCCCATAAGCAGGCATCGCACAGGCTTTTTAAATTTGTATGTCACAAGAACCCATATTTTCAGTCCTTTGCTAAGTTTTCTGGGTCCTTTCTGAAAACCTTTTGAAACAACAGCTTTAGCTTTCTTCCCTTGTATGCGATTTCCATTCTGTTTTATACACAATATCACTCCTGTTTAAAAGAACCACTAAAAAAGAAAAAAAAAGTTGTATTTTACACGCAACTGTAAACCAATATTTACTCAATCATTTAATGGCTAAAATATAAACCCGGCAACACACGTTTTGAATTGCCTCGTTGCTCGGTAAAGAAGTAAAGAAATGCGGCGCTGCAGATGTTGCAGCTCTGTAGCATAGCTGCCAATAGAAATTATATGAATTTAATTTTTAACGAATGGCCCCAAGAAGTACTTAATTAAATGCATGTATAATTTAGAAACTTTCTTTTAATTTAAGCTATATCCATCTATTCATAATTATTTAAAAAAAAAACCAAGAAATTCGTTGTATCACTGATGTCAAGAGTTTTAGTCCTGACGTCAATGTTCGTCAAACTATTGTACAATGATCGTGCAAATAGTATGTGTGCTCACGGATCGCACATTGATTGTGCGGTTAGAGGGTGCACATTTTTTTTAGAGTGATGCACTCTTCTTGAGTATGGATCAGTTTCTCATCATTTACAAACTTCTTTTCACACATCCACTGTATTATTGTACCAGTCTGTGTCTATCATCATAACTTCTTCAGATAGTCTATCAGAAGCTGTAGTTGCAATAAATTTTTTTGAGAAGTGAACTTTCGTAATACGCTACTCCATTTTATAATCATTGGTTCAAAACATCACAGTATGTAAAACTATCGGTAGCGTTTTCATCCCAAGAATAAGAACTTGCTTGCATTATGGCATATTTTTAACTGTAATATAATTCTTCAAAATTCGAAATTCTATTCGAAATTTTAACATCTGATATCTTATTTGACAACCCATCAACAGATGACAGACGGTTAAAAGAAGTTAAGATGTTGCTGTGGCATCACGAGCGGGTGAAAATTAAAAAAAAAAAAGTCTGTCAAAAAGGAATGTACCTTAAATAAATATTGAGTTTTACGAATGTTAAAAGTGAATTATTTTGAATGCGTAAAATTCTGATTCCAAAGGAAAGATTTTACAAGTAGAAATAAAATTTAAATAATAATAAAAAATCTAAGCAGGTAGTAAATATAAATAAATAAATAAAATAAGTAAATCATTTACTTGAGTAAAAAAATGAATTAATTACCAGTGTTGATGTAATAAAAAAAGAGAGCGGGAAAAGCGCTTGCGCAGCACGAGATTCGAACCTGTGACGCTAGAATAGAAGTCCACCGTTGTACTCATTTCGCCACGTGGAGTATTTGTGTCAAAATCCTGGCCAAAAATATTTTTCATGTGTTTTAACGTTAAAATCATTACTGTTGACTTTTGACTTACTTTTTAGTATTATATACTTCTTAAATTATATAAAAAAGCGTGTTGTCGCCAAATTTGGCGATATATCGCTAAACGACTCGAAGTTGGTTTCTAACAAATGTCTTGTCCGGGGAGTGTCCCTTACTGGGAAGTACTGCTTTTGTATAATACCACTTATAAATGTAATACCACACGGCTGTCGATCTAACGGTCTGGAGTTTTGGGCGATTTTCTCCAGATGTCACGTGAATACGCATTAGAGCCTCTTAAAAAGCCCTCCGCCAAGGCAACCTTCCCGTGAGGAAAATAGCCGTGCCTTAACCCAGCGGTTCTCAACCTTTTAACTTCGCCCCCTCCCAACAAAGGCTAACTTACGGTAGCACCCCCCCCCTTCACATTGTTCAGCATACATTCAGTTTTTTAATCTTTAACAATGTACATTTACTCGAATTTTCTACAAAATAATGTTATCAGTAAAGTTTGAATGAACATTTTAAGCGAAAATGGATATATTTTTGAGTAAAAATGAGAATAAATTAGGCGATTTTTAAAAATCGTGCATCATTACTTGCTCTTTGGTTTTTCTCGTGCCTCCCCTGGAAACGCTCTGCGCCTCCTTGGGGGGCGCGCCCCACAAGTTAAGAAACGCTGCCTTAACCTCAATAAAAATATATAAATGTAATACTTTACTTTTAATAATACTTATAAATATAATACTACTTATCTATAAATCAATTTTTATCATAAAAGTTTTCAGATTTTCCACTTTTCTAAATGTAGTTACTATTTGGATCTTAGTTTTCTAATGACTTATGAAGATTAACTTTCTCATTCCGATTCTTTTGAACTCTGATATTCGTCTTCACTCAGAATCACTTTCTTTTTCTTCTCCTTCTTCTTCTTTTTTTTTTTTTTTTTTGAGAGAGAGAGAGAGCACCATCGGACCCCTCTGGAAGAAGAAGTTATAGGGTCTCACTGCTATAAGGCTTGCTCTTTTTCATTGGCCTTTATCTAGAGCAGATCATATAAGGGCACTGCTTAAAAGATGCCCCCCTTTGCAAACCCATAAAATCTCATTCCAAGCTCGAGGAGAAAGTAATTTATTTCAAGCCAGCACTTTTCTGTTTACACACTCACACTTCAATGACCCGAAGTCACAGTTGCCAACCTTTGAGAACCAAAAATGGGGAGTTTTTGCTTTGGACACAATTTACTACATAAATAGAAAACTAAGCTGTAAATAGATGGGACTATTTACATGACTAAGAAAGGGCAATTTTGGAATATGTAGAAATTTTCTTCTTATAGCAAATTTACATAAGAGAAAAAAGAAATTGCATACTGAATTTAAAATACTGATGTTAAATCTTGACTAAAATGAATTTTATATACCTTTATTCAAACACCTGCACATAATTTATAGTTTATGAGAAATACAAGTGCGTATGTTTGTATAGCTTTTGCGATCACCCGTCGAAAAATGATCGAAAAAATAAAAATGGCGCTATACAAATAATTTTTTTTATAAAAATGGTGGATGTTGGGGGAACATTTTTTTCTTGGAATAGACACTCAATACTGTAATAATTACGATTATAGTTGAAATTGGGCGCGACAAGCCGCGACACCCCTTCAAAAAGCTTTTTGAAATGCGAATTTTTGAAAAAAAATTAGAAAAAAAAAAGTTTACAATTTTTTAAAATAAAGTCATATTATTTTTTCAAGCTAATAGATACATATAATTAAAATACATATATTTTACTGCAATTATACTAAGTATCAAACCAGTAAATTAATTTAAAGAGCCCGTAAAAAATGCAAGACGAAGTAATAGAAAACGCTGAAATCTCTTGCCGTAAATGAAGAAACTTGCTTTTAAACCCAGTGTTGCATCTTTTGGATATGAATTATGGTCGAAAAACATGCATTACATGATGCATCAGTTACTAGGCTATTCAAAAACATATATATTACTGTTTTTAAACAAATTTAAAATTTTCGACTTTTGGCCAGGATTTTGATACGAATACTCCACTGTGCGCCGCTCATTCACGTTCGCACATAACTCGTATTCAAAGTTTTGGTGAAGTGGTTCGAAAATAAATATTAATTTTTCTCGACTGTATTTGAGTATTGCGTCTTAGTATTTTACACGCTTTATATTCACATGGTATACTACCACTGTGCTAAAGACCATGGAAATTCGTTTCCCCGAAGCCGTACCTCTTCCTTGTTAGATGTTTTCACGTAGTGGTTAGACAAAATTTTCTCAATCACTTTTTTAAATTAGAAATAATTCAAACAATATTATGTCGCTCAATCTTCTAGTGTCTAGCTAAATTTTATTCGATTTACTGTAGATATTTTATTATTGTGTCTGTAAAAGTTTTGCACAATTTTTACTAATTATTTTCAAAATCCAATAAAAGTATTGGAAAAAATCAACTTTATTTATTTAAATTAATAGCCAACTATTGTAATACCTCCAGATGCTTTAAAGTGATACCATCCTCCTCAGCGGTTTTATTCCACTCGGAAGATCGGCAGGAAAAGAAATTTCAAGTTTAAAATTTGCATTATTGGTGTTAAATTTGCTGGATATGAAGGGACGGGACAGGCTTAAGATAACGGGACCAATAAGAGAAAAATATAGGATACAATCTAGGAGTCGAACTTTAAATCTACGAGCAATCTATGTGCCCTATAGTAGTCCCTCTTTAAAGCTAGTCATTAACGACATAGATAAAGCATCCTTAGAAGCCTGTAATTTTTTTTAAAATATGGCTTAAAAGAAAAAACTATTAATTTTCAAGTTTTCGAAAGTGGACCATATTACCATATTAAAAGGACTAACTTTAAAACCATTTGCATCGTAAAATTAGGCGGTTGTTTTGATGTTTTACTTAGTGTTTATAACAATACTTAAATAGACAACTCTTTCACAGATGAGGCTTCTGGATTATCAAACTCACTCAAACAATTCAAGTTTCAATGCTGTTATTATTTCATACAAAATCTTAATTGCACGAATCCGTTAAACAAAGCTCATGCAGCCAAAAGACTACGATCTACTACTTGATATAAAAACTAAGAAACTGTATAGTTTTATTTATTTGTATATTCATTTCTTTAAGGATCTTCGATCGGATTGCCTTTTATTTAACACAATGCTGTGATGCAAGAGAACTGACCGAAGTGATTATCCCTGCTGACTTTACTTAATTTACGCAGCCACGTCACGGAGTCGTACGAGGACATATTAATTTCATTATGAAACACTAGATGTTTCGGTGAAAGATCCTAAATTAAAATTAAAAATAGAATTTTATTTTTTTACTACACACCAAGCGACGAATGCCTTGGAATGCAGATTTAATATGAGTACCCACAGGAATTATTTTCTGTTTTGTACAAGATATATGATCTAAAATATGCTTCTAAAAATGTATTAAAGAGTATAAAGATATGGAAATAATGTTGACTGGCTAAGAATCAGAGGATATAAAATAGCAGATGAAATATAGTGTTAGTTAAGGCTTTGTTAGGCAAATAGGAAAGTCCAATTGAAATTTTAAAACTAATTTCAACACTAGAATTAGTACCAAACCTTACTATTGCTTATTAATTAGTATATTAAATGTAACATGTATTAGTACGAACGTAATCGTTTGTATTAGTTTATAGTACGTAATTTGTATCTATTTATGCATAATATTCTAATGCGTAAAACAATTAATTAAATTTTGTTAAAATTGAAAAAAGTTTAACTAATAAATTATATTGGGTGTATTTTGCAATATAATACTATAAAACCAGTCTTAAACGAAATCATCGATAAAATGAAACTTTTTTCGTGAACGACAGGAGTAGATTGAAAAGAAAAGAAGGTTGATAAGCGAGGTGGCTTAAATTATCCGAAACAAGAAATCTTTCCTTTTATTACTGGCGTCTGCTTAATAAGGGGCTCGTTTAAAGCAGATTTACTGTATAAGACACGGACATTTCTAATAAAGAAATAATCAAAAACAATACGATATAGATAGCAATTCTTTATTGAAATTTGTTGAAATATTGAAAAAAAGAATTTACTTAGGTTCCTATTCTTCAATAAATTAATGAAATCAAAGGGTAACTCAGGTGTAAACAAAACATACAAATATCGTACCACAAATCCAATCGTTGGAGATACTCCAGCAAATTTTTAATATTACAAAACGAAAAATTTTTCGAAATATTCGATTTTTCTTTTTAATGTTGATTTATAGGATCAAGCACATTCTTCACTTCAAATTGAAAGTTAGTAAAGCACATCTTTTTTCCATCTCGGCATACATTTAATTTTCTCAGAATGTTAACTTTCAATGTTCAGATTGTAAGTTGTTACATTTGCTAACAATAAAATTACTAAAATTTCAGTTAAAAAATTTCGACATAAAGGGCATTACAGTTAGAAATTCTTCAAAAAAGGAGCCTGAAGAGCAAATTTTGCCTGAACAAGATAAACCAACTTCTTAGTATTAAAAACTTTACATTAAACTTAGCATTAAATACTTTAAAAAAAAAAGTTTTTTCTTTTTTCTTTTGTGTGTGTAAGGGAGGAGAAGGAACTAAGCACAAGGAATCACTTCTTAGAAGAGTGCTTTTGATAATGCATTAAGATTTTATGATTAAAAAAATGCTGATTATTCTTTCTCCCTAATGTCAATGATTAAATACATATGACAAATTCTATATTTTCATTTTTAAATGACTAGTAGCATGCTTAAAAAATTACCGATTAATGAAAAAAAAAAAATACTTAACATATTCTACGGAAAAAAAATACTTCCTATAACATTCCAAGTGAATATTTCGAAATTCAAAACAGCACGCAAACGTGTTTGGTATTAGTGATTTAAGTGACTAAACTTGCGCACTATTTAATAGATTGAAGCATGAAAAAGAAACTAACAAATGCTAAATTAAGAATAATTAGTGCAATGTGTATAATGATAGTTTAATATAATATGATGAAAAATTAAAATTTGTAAAAATTGTTTATGAATTATTGGCACTATAAAACAATAGTGATTACAAACCTCAGTGATTCCAGGCTCAAATACGATTACACACAGATTAGTTAATACAACAAAAAGAAATGTGAAAGCAAAACTCTTAAGCTATAGAAAGTTCCCAAATAGGTAAAAAAATAAAATAACAATTATAATAGAAAATAAGCATTCCATCTGAAAATTTCAAAACAGCTATATAAAATTTCACACAAAACTCTGGCATTCATTATGTAACGACAAACTGTACACACTGTTTAATTGTTCTATGTTAAAACATTAAAAACACCATTAAGTGCCAAATTAAATGCAATCAACATAGCGTAACTAAGCTCAATAATATTTTCATACAACTTTGATGAAAAATTCAAATTTATAAAATTGCACATGAATTATTGATACTGTGAACAATAGAAATTACAAGCCCTATTGATACTAGGCTAAAATATGATTACATAGAGATTAACTAGTACCAGAAAAAAACTGAGAAAGCAAATCTCTTAAGCTAAAGAAAGTTCCGAAATAGGTAAAGAAATTTAAAAATAACAATTATAATAGAAAATAAGCATTTTATCTGAAAGTTTCAAAACAATTATAACTCTGTAAAATTGCACCCAAAACTATTTGGCATTCATAATGTAACAACAAACTGTACACACTGTTTAATTGTTCTAGGTCAGAGGTTCCGAAACTGGGTGCCGCGGCACCCCAGGGTGCCACGAGCGTATGTCAGGGGTGCCGTGGAGATAATCAAGAAAAGTGTTTTGGTGGAGTATAATCAAATAATTTCCTCTGAAACGGTATCCCCAAGAAAGTGAGCCAAGCTGATCACTAAGTGGGCTCAAACAAAAATATTTCAGTCAAATTCAAGACTGTCCTGTAGCCTCTGTTTTATAGGAACTCCCTGAAATAGGGTTATTGTCAAAATTCTATATCCCTTTCCCAAGAGAGTACTTTTTTGATAGCTTTGTAAACAAACAAACAAAAAATAATATAAAATGCATCCGAACTGCTTCATTCTAACCTTCATATTCATATTGCTTTAAAGGAAATCTGCCGCGAAAGTTTTTAGCCTGAAAAGGGTTCCGTGAAATATTTTTAGCCTGACAAGGGTGCCACGAAATGCTTTTAGCCTGACAAGGGTGCCGCGGGGAAAACAGTTTGGGAACCCCTGTTCTAGGTTAAAGCATGAAAAACGCTATTAAGTACCAAATTAAATATAATCAACATAGCGAAAGTAAACACAATAATATTATACGATTTTGATGAAAAATTCAAATTTATAAAATTAATACTATAAACAATAGAGATCACGAACATCTGTGACTCGAGGCTTAAATAGGATTACATATAGATCAATTAGTACCAGAAAAAGAAATGTGAAAGCAAAACTTTTACGCTAAAGAAAGTTTCCAAATAGGTTTAAAAAATATTAAAAATAACAGTTATAACAGAAAATAAGTATTTTATCTGAATATTTCAAAACAATTATAACCCTATAAATTGCACACAAAATTCTTTAGCATTCATAATGTAACGACAAACTGTACACACTGTTTAATTTTCTTAGGTTAAAGCATGAAACACGCTATTAATTGCCATATTACGTATAATTAGCATAGCGAAAATAAACACAATAATATACTATGATATTGATAAAAAATTCAGTTTTATAAAATTGCACATGAATTATTGATACTATAAACAATAGAAATTACAAATCTCTGTGATTCTATTCTTAAATGATGACATGATTACACACAAATTACATTAAGATTAATTACCACAAAAAGAAATGCAAGATTGTTAATATAAATAATCTTTTCAAAATATTTAAAACCATTTAAAATTATATAACTATACTATATAATAATATAAGACAAATTTCTCATGAAATTGCTGTTTACGAAGGTCCAAAGTAGTTTTGATATAAACACAATAAGAATATAAAAATGTTTTTACACATTTTTAGGAATATATTTTACTCTTAGAACAAATGTAAATACAGTCTCAAGCAAACGTTGCTAATGTAGCACAGAGTAAGTAAAAAGTATTTATTCTGCAAATGGCTGCATGGATTTAATTTTTATTCCGTTCATGTGGAAAAGAAATTTTTTCATTTTTTTTCTAAGAATATGTATGTTGTGTACATATATATATATATGTATGTGTATATGTATATACACTCATGTCCATACATTAAGGATAATTCAGAATCACACAGAAATTGATCTCTAAAATAAAAATTTCACCTGTGGAATGATCACACACATCTTGAAGAAGAATATGCAAATTACAGGAAACCACCAGATGGCGTGGATGGTACGTCACAATGACGAGAGTGTAAGAGAGGGGTATATAAGGAATGGTGGCAAAGAAGTAAAATTGTTCACAAGCGCTGTGAAAGCCTTTCAGTACAAAAACCGCATAGTTATGGCACAAAGGAGGCATTTGGATGATGTTTTACGTGGCAGAATTATCGGACGACTGGAATGTGGACGTACCCAGCTGGAAGTATCCGAGGAACTTGGAATCACCCAGAGTGTCATCTCCAGGATTTGGCAACGATTCCAAGATGATGGTAATGTGAGTAGACGTTACAGCACAGGTCGCCCCCGAGTTACAACGCCGAATGAGGACCGCTATTTGGCAGTTACTGCCAAAAGAAACAGACGGAGTACAGCATCAGACCTGTCTCGTCAGCTCTCTTCAGCTACCGGTACGACAGTTTCAAGGCAGACCGTGTACAGACGCTTAGGGCACATTGGTCTATATGCTCGTAGGCCTGTCAGATGTGTTCCACTTACCGCAACTCACTGTCGCCTGCGATTAACCGGAGTAGAGAGCATGCATTGTGGACACCGCAACAGTGGTCTTGTGTGATGTTTTCCGACGAGTCCAGGTTTAGTTTGGAGTCTGATTCTCGCTGGACATTCATCTGGAGTGCGCCAGGTACCCGTTACCACCAAGAGAACACCATTGAAAGACACCGTTACGGTGGTGCAGGATGGCTCGTTTGGGGAGGAATTATTCTTGGTTCCAGAACTGACCTGCATGTTCAGAGTGTAACGATGACAGGCCACATCTATTGGGATGTCATTCTGGAACAACATGTACGTTTGTTTCGGGGCGCCATGGGTGCTGAACTTGTGTTTATGGATGACAACGCCCGTCCTCACCGTGCAAACATTGTAGACGAATGCCTTCAATCGGAGGATATCACCCGTATGCATTGGCCAGCATACTCACCGGACTTGAATCCAATAGAGCATGTGTGGGATATGCTTGGCCGACGAATTGCAGCCCGTCAGCCCCCTCCCACCTGTCTACCGGAACTTCGGAGTGCATTGCTTGATGAGTGGTGTAATATTCCCCAAGATCAGATTGATCATTTGATACTCAGCATGCCTAGGCGTTGTCAGGCCTGTATTGCATCGTCCGGGAGACATACTCCGTATTAACCATCCTACTAACCATGTTATACTGTTTTTTGTAAATAGGTTCTTTTTTGAAATTTGGTCAAGGGAGTAAAACTTGCAATTTTTATTAATTATGTCAAACATATAGCATCTTTTTTGCTCTTTACTTTTTGTTTAATAAATAGACTTTACAAATAAGTCAAATTTGTTTTGCTTCTTTCTCTTTCTTTGCCTGAACTTCATTATCCTTAATTTATGGACATGAGTGTATAATACACTGCTCAAAACAATTAAATGATATTGTAAGTTTTATATAAAATAAAGATATAAGCGAAATTTTTTTTGCCGAAAATGGAAGAAGAGAATCACAAATGCAAATTTTTCTGATTTTCAAACTGTGGAGTATGCTGATTTTGAGTTCGACGTCAAAAACGTCGCTTCAGCGGCAGCGAATGAAATTGGACTTTCAACTGAATAAAAGACAATGAAGACAAGGATGATCGGCATTCACTGACTGCTTTGTTTCGATGAGTAGATGTCTCAGCGAAGTCATTTAACCGATCCAGAAGCTTGGAGAGTTGTCGGTAGGTTAGAAGGGGGCCAAACTCAAGCCGAAGTAGCGCAAGCCATTGGAGTGTCACAAAGTGTGATTTCCAGGATTTGGAACCGGTTTTTGGCGACTGGAAGTGCAGGCCGAAGACCAGGGCAAGGTCGTAGAAGGTGAAAAACGCCCAATGAAGATCGTTATTTAATGTTAACGGCTCGGAGACACAGGAATATGCACGCTACTCTTCTCCAACAACACCTTCGCTCGGCTACTGGCACCACAGTTTCAACTAAGACTGTCCGAAACCGGCTCCATGGTATAGGTCTGTATGCTCGCCGACCGATGGTATGTGTTAGACTAACATCAAGGCATCGTCGCGACTACAGGGAGTGGGCAACAGAGCATGTGAATTGAGGAGAAATGAATGGAGCATTGTTCTTTTTTCTGACGAGTCCCGTTTTTCAGTTCATCCTCATAATAGGCGTATTTTCATCTGGAGGGACCATGGCAGTAGGAATAATCCTGCGTTCGTGCACGAAAGTGTCAGCTTTGGTGGTGGTAGAGTGTTGGTGTATGGTGGCATCTCCATTGACGGGCGCAAAGACCTCTACATCATTCGAGATGGACCTCTGACTGGTCGCCGATATAGGGATGAGATCCTCAGACCTATTGTAGTCCCTTACGCTGCATCAATCGGAGATGACTTCATTTAAATGGACGATAACTGCAGGCCACATCGTGCTAACCTGGTGGAGGATTTCCTTTTCGAGGAAGGAATCGTACGAATGGAATGGCCAGCATGTTCTCCAGACATGAATCCAATAGAGCACGTTTGGGACGCTCTAGGAAGACGAGTTGCTGGCCGCCAACCACCCCACAAACTCTCCAAGAACTGGAAAGAGCTCTTCTGGAAGAGTGGGACAGAATACCCCAACTCGTGATTAATAGCCTCATTGACTCCACGCCTCAAAGGTGTTCAACGTTGCTGGCCGTCCGTGGAAAACATACCCCTTACTGAAAATGATTTCCTTTGAAGAAAACACCTTTTCTTATTCTTTTTTTCTCATATGCACAAATTTTGTTTTCTTCCTTTTCTACACAAATGCGCAATAAAATGCATTTTTTTTCTGCCAAACATGTGTAATTTATTCTCATATAACCTACTACGTCTGTCGACCATGTATCAATCAGCTAAAAAGTTTCCCAGCCACAAGATCCACCTAAAACCGCAATATCCTTTAATTGTTTTGAGCAGTGTATATATATGTAGATAGATATAGATATATACACTGTAGTCTTATGGTGTTTTATACGAGGTTTTTCATATTTTAACTATTTGACTATATCCTCAAATTATATTATTAGTTGTCATGCAGCCATGCGTTATGGAGGGAGGGAGAGAGAGAGAGAGAGAGAGAAAGAGAATTAAAAAAGGTTGGGTTTATCTATTTCTAAATGAGCATACTTTTGTAAATATTTTAAATTATTCTAAATAAAAAACTATAAATATTTATTTGCTCCAAACGAATTTTTAACATTTACATTAATTTTGTAAAAGTAAACACAGTAAAAAAGAATTAAAAATAATAAAATTAAAAGTTAAAACCTGTAAATGTAGCGTTTTAAATCCATTTCTACTTAGATACGAACTGCTTGACAATCGATTTAACACCTATCTTCCTTAGAATTTGTTGTTCTATATGTATTAATGCTAGCGCGGAGAAGCGATTTTGTCCCATAGTTGTTCGAAGAAATGTCTTTATTCTCCTCATCGCCGATAAACTCCTCTCTGCTGCAGCAGAACTCACAGCAATAGTAACAGCAATTTGAAAACCTTTGTATAAATTGGGCATAACAAACTTATCAATATTTTGTCTAATAAACACACTGTTCCAATCAGTTTCTGGTTTTTAAAGTCTAAGAAAATTTTTCAGAACAGTTACCTCAGCTTTCAGGTCGTTTCTGTTGATGTTCATTTCCTTTCCATAGGTGTTTAAAAAAGTCTCACTTCCTTCCAAGTTTAGGTTTTGGAAACAATCAATGCTTTCTGCCAATTCAAGGTTTGAAAACCCTTTTTTTCCATATTTACAATAATCGTATCGATAGTCGTGTTGTAAATATGAGCTTGCTAGTATCCTTTATTACTCAGCTCTTCACTTTTATATGTTATGTGTCCCAAACTACTTTCAATGCGGTAATCGTCTAAGGAACTACTTTTGTTAATTTTTCGTTTTTTTTTGTCTCTTTGAGGAAGTAAGATCTATTTTGTGCTTTTTAGAAAATCATTCAAATTCTCTCCACAAGCCATTGAAGTTATGTCTTTCTTCTTTCAGAGTTCCCAAAGCCGAGTTTATTATTTTTGTAGACCCCCCGAGTGTTGCAACTTCTTTCTGTAAAAAATTATCAATACGTTCATAATTGACAGAACGTAATTCATAGTAAAAAGGTTGACTATGAAGTCCGTTTTTGTGATACACGCATGTATTCCTACTGAACTGATGGCATCTTTGTCTTTTCCTTCCTCTATTTCCTCTGTTAGAGCCTGAATTACTGCTTGAAAATTTTCAATAAGATACCTGCAATTTTTATATCTGCAGCTCCATTTTGTTTTACTGAGGTTGCCGATTTGCTTCATTTGTAGCTCAAGCAATTTTTGAATTTCAACAATTCTTGAATGGGTACTTGGTTTTGAAAAAAATATATACAAAGATTCGATTGTGTTGAAGAATGATTTTGATCTATGATTATGTTTACACGCATCTGTAATTACTAGGTTTATTTTGCGTGCCATACAATGAATGTACACTGCCAAAGGATTGAGTTCTTTCTTTTTTTTCTGAACTCCGTTATACTTTCCACTCATTACTGACGCACCATCGTATGACTGTGCTACGAGAGTAGCATTTCCAGTGTTGAGGCTTTTTATGACTTCTGTAATGAAGTCAGACAAGCTCGTGGCATCTCTTGCATCTGAACAATTTATAAACCCAACTAACCTTTCTTGAGGTGTGAGATTTTCGGCAAAACGCACAACTGACATTTGTTCTTCTTTATAACATCGTGCTTCATCCACTATAATTGAAAATAATCCGGCATCGCAAATAGCTTTTCCAATTTCTTCTTTAATTTTTAAAGCAGCGATTTCGATCATCTCATTCTGTATTTTTGGACTTGTGTAGCTCACCTTTTGATTTAACTCCTTTTCAAATTCAGGGTCATATTTTGCGAAGAGATTACTGATTTGTAAAAAAATTTCCTCTATTTTTGGATTCAGGACATTCTCTGTGTCCTCGTAAGGCTAAACCTTGCTCACATAAGCAGAAAAAAATGTCATACAATTTTTCTAAATATTCATTCATCTTTTCATCTTGCACCACTTTTTGTTGCGTATGCGTTATTTAGTCGGCAACGGTTTTCGGCTGGACTTTATAACTTAGGAACTTTTCATGGCATTTTCTATGGCTTGCTGAATTTTCATGAGATTTTAAAACTTCTATAATTTCTTTTCAATTATTGAAACCAGTGGAAACAAATTTTTCTCTTTGTTCTCTTATCTCTGATTTTGCTGAAAAATGCCTGCACTCGTAGCAAAATATTTTATCACCACTTATGTTGTACTCGACCCAAGGATAAGTCTAATAATATTTTGAAGAAAATGATCTTTTTTATCTTCCTTGTTGTAGAGATGGGCGGTTCGACTCATTTTACTGATTCGAATCAGTGATTCGAATCTTGAATCAGTAAAACAACTAAAGAAATTTTCCCTCTCTCTGCGCCGAAAGCCGTACTATTTTAACACCCTTCACCCATTCATCGGGTTTCTTCTCCGCTGCAGGCCCGTAGCTACGGGTGGGCCTACGAGGGCCGTGCCCACCCAGCTAAATTCTGTGGCCACCCTGCTTCTGGGTTATACAAGCGGCTGTATCATGGTCTCTATCTCATTCGGAACTTAAATTGAATACTGCTTTGGTTGTTAAAAATCAGGTTTGTCTCGAAATACATTACGATAACTTCCTTAGGTCTATTTAGCCATGGGGTCCCATTCATGGGGAGTTTTTTGAATATACAGTTAAAAAGGACAATAAACTAGCTGATATTATAACCAG
Organism: Cheiracanthium punctorium; assembly: GCA_038373885.1. NCBI lineage: Eukaryota > Metazoa > Arthropoda > Arachnida > Araneae > Cheiracanthiidae > Cheiracanthium > Cheiracanthium punctorium. The sequence continues at coordinate 49,120 of JAWZYV010012862.1, forward strand.
AATACCAAAGAATGCTACATACAAATCTCCGGGAATGCAGAATGAAATTATTTCTATATAGGCGAAAATGGTTCAGGAAAAAATTGTGAGGAGAGTTCCGGGAGCAGATGTTCTATTCTTCAATATCAAAGTGGATGGAACAAAGTATATAAATGGGACTGAAAATGTATCTGTATCTATCGTCATCCGTGCAGTAAAATAAGGAATTCCATTTGAACATTTCTCGAGCATTGCTACTACAGTTTATCTGGATGCAGATGCGGTCTGTGCAACAATTCTGGATGAGCTTAATAAACTGGGACTAGATCCAAAGAACATCATCTCTCAATGCTACGATGATGCTGCCGTCATGGCTGGAGCATACGGTGGCATGCCAGGCTAAACTCAAGTGTCAACTCAAGAAAGAAATTCCTTACATTCATTGCTACAACCATAAATTGCACTTAGTGGTTATAAGTGCTATTTCAGGGGACAAGATTTATGCAGTTTCCTCGATATCTTCTCTGGACTCTATAAATTCACTAGAAAGCATCACGTTGCAAATGTGTATGAGGGGCAAGTACTGAATCGTCTATTGCCTCAACGATAGTCTGGGTATTACCGCTGTACAGTTGCTGTAGTAAACTAAATAATTACTCAGAACTTATCAAGGTTTTTCAGAAGTGTGCTGACTAACATTCTAATGATATTTCAATGGAAGCAACTCTGCTGCTTTCCCAAATTAAAACTCCTCGGTTTGTATTTCTTGGAACTCTTTAGCATTCCCATCTATCCCTGTTAGATACAGCCAATAATGCACTGCAGTCTAAAGCTATGGACCTGCTACAAGTGAGTGAAATTGTTGCCAGAGTTGTAGTAGAAATTAAAAAGCATCGAAATGTTGAACATTTTGACACCTTATACAAATCGGCTATGACAATGCTATATTCTGACACGCTGAAGAGATTCCGGCTTCAAAACGTAGATGTGTGGTTCCAATCCATTTCACAGATTTCATCACGACTGAGTCCGTAGGAGGACGCCCGTGTTCCCAGGAATCCAAGGAAACGTTGAAACAATACTAAGTAAGAATGCACCATGATGCCTTTGACTGAACAAAAGCAGAGCTGAATATACGCTTCATCCCAGAGAAGATACAAATGTTAGAGAGTATGAAAAGTCTCACGTCCAGGACCAGCAATCCGTTCGACATACAGCACCTCGGGTGTCTGGCAAATTTATGCTTTATCGATTTGGATGGCCCAAGTGCTGAAATAGCAACGGCACGAACTTTCTTGCAAAAGAAAATATCAGAGTCGAAACTCTCAGCCACATTGCATGAAATGACAGGATTTATGTTCAATTACAGGGATACATTTCCTTCTATTTATTGCCTTCTTGCTTGTGCCTTGTCAATAGGAGCATCTACAGCAACCTGCGAGGCGTCATTTAGCACTCTTTCAAAAATCTTAACTCCATTTCGATCATCCATGCTGCACGAGAGGAAAGCTAATCTAATTCTTCTTGCATTTGAACATAAACTCATGAACAGCATTCCAGTGGAGCTTGTTTTAAAGCGGTTCCATGGTGCAAAGAATCGACGTCTACAGCTTTATTGAGAGTATTGAATAAAAAAAAATATCAAAAATGCTAGGATAAAATCAATAAATAAACTTTGTTATTACTCACAGGACCTTCAAAAAAAGGTATACGCGTTTCGAAAGCAGCAAAAGAGTGCTTTCTTCATTAGTACCTAAATGTGTACCATCCAACGGACAGCAAAGCATGAAAATGCAAAATATATTAAAAGTAAAAAAAAAAAAAATATTTTGTGTTTTTATGCTTTGCTGTTTGCTGGAGGGTGCGTATTAGGTACTGACGAAGAAAGGCCCTCTTTTGTTGCTCCCGAAACGCTTATACATTTTTAAAAGGTCCTGTGAGTAATTACAAAGTTTATTGTTTATTTTCAAGACACTATTCTTAATTCGCGCATTTAATCTGTTCAGTGTTTTTTTTTTCTTTTTTTAAATGTTAGCTGTTTATTTTCCTTACAGCGTATTTCCTTATAGGCTGCCTTGATAATTAAATATAAATTTTTTTGGCAAGGAAGTATTGTTTTAGCCGTTAAATAGTTTTGCTTTGTTTTGGTTTGCAGATTCAAAAATCGTGCCCACCCTGCGTATTTCGGGCCCACCTATTGAACTAACCCTAGCTACGGGCCTGCTTCGCTGAGTTCTTGGGCAGCTAGCACCTCTCTCTCCTTGCTCGGTCGAATTCAACACTCACACACACAGTTTTGAGCAAATGAGTTCGTTCTCTTAACTTCCTAGTTCACGCACTGTGCATAAGCAAGTAGTAATTTGTCGGCGGAAGGGGGGGAAGGGATAAGACAAATACGAAACAAAATACTACTTGAATACAAATCATTTGCTTAAAAATAAGTTCTACTGTCATTTTGAAATAATTATAAATACATGTTTTATACACCTTTTAGTTGATTTTAGTACTTTAACTAGGAAATTTCATATAATAAAGGAAATCGATCGTGCATAGTTAATCAGTTATGTTGTAACACCTTGGTTATAACCTAACATAAATTTTGCCACGTAATTCTACGACGAAGAATTTTTTTCTGAAAATTTCCTAATAATTTATTTGTTTTATAAGAGTATAACAAAAGCTTAAAAAGAAACATTTGGATTTTTTTTTCTTATTACAATATATTATTATAATATATAGTTCGAAAGAGTAGTTTTATAGTATAGTATAAATAGTGTGATAGAATATTCTTAATAAAGTTCCGTTACCAGATTGCTGGAATATATAGTAAATAAAGAAAAGCTTCGGGGGGGGGGGGGACGATAAAGGCACCCATATGATTGTATTAAGGATTGGGGGGAAAGTCGCCAATAAAAAAGTAGTGAAAGGACTGATTTCCGTCAGGACATTCTGCTCAAGAGTTCCCAAAATAATCCTTTAAATAAAATTACGAATTTCCACATTATGATTTTAATTTAAACTACAAAAATACCGTGAATCAGGTTACTTGAAAAGCAATGAATGAAATTAAAAAATTAAGTAATATAATTAAAATATTATTATCCCGTATAATATTATCACAAAATTATTCTATTTTACTTTCCATCTTGATTAAATATTTTTATGCTCATAACTAACCTCTGTGTATGGTGTGATATGAAAGTTACTTCCAGGATATAATTTTCGTGATAGGGAGCCCTTACTGAAACTTTTGCCCTGGGCCCCCATTTTTGTACATCGGCCCTGGCCATAAATATAAATAACATTTTATCAGAAAAAAATATTTTTTTTCCGTGAGTGTGTTTATTCATTTTTTTCGCACCCATGTTTAACCTACTCGCTCTCATCAATGAAAAGACGCTGAGAAGAAGACTCACCTAGTTTGACTAGTATTTCAGTATGTTGTAAAAATATTCGTCATATTGACAGCTGAAAGTAGGGCCCCCTCAGTGCCGGTCCCAGCTATTTTTCTAAGTGGTGCAAAATACAAAAATGCGCCCCCTCCTTCGCACACACATGCAGCTAGAAAAGTTTTCAAAGGGGTTAAAACGAAAATTTTAACAATATATGGACAAGCAAATATACTTATAATATGTATAAAGTAAGGTATTTTGGCATCCCCATAGATAAGTGGAAGAGATGGCGCCCGGTGCGGCCGCCCCGTTCGCTCCCCCCTAGGACCGGTTCTGGGCCCCCTCCACTCTTTGGCCCTCTATGTGGATGCTCATGCATATAAAACCGCAACTAACGGTTACATTACGTGGGGAAAATCTTAATTAGTCTTCCCCCACCTCCAAAGAGATAGCAAGAAGTTTGGAGAACACTTAGACACAAAACCGGGAGAAAAAAAAGTATATTCATTTTGTCCAATTTTTATTTTTATATAAAATCGTCCCTTCCCTACCTATGGAAACTGATTTTGACGCTCTCTTCAGTGCGGCGCCTTGGGCACGGGTCCAGTTTGCCCTTTCTAGTTGCAGCGATGACCATGCACCATTATACACATTCTTTAAAAACAACCGTCTGTGTCTAGTTAACAAATATTTTATTTTAGTGTATTTAATGCCAATAGATTTAATATACTACACATGTGTAGCTATATTTACGGTGAAGTAAGAGCAAGTGTAAAATATAAATGTGAATAAAAATATTTCAACTAAAGTGGGAAACACAATAAATGTAACGAACACGAAGCTTACTTTATTTCTGTTTATTTCAATTCACAAGAAAACACGCAGCCAGGTTACTCGTGGCATCGGAAAAAAACAAAAAAACACCTCTGATACAACGATAGCAACAAAACCAAAAGTAGTATGTGCGAGACCGAAGCAAACACGCTAAATTCCACCACCACCGACCGGAGTTTTCCGTGATTTCCTCCGAAACTTAGCGTAAATACGGGTTAGGACCCCTTAGAAAGACCCCCACGGAGGGCACCCCACCCTTTGTGCAGTTAATTGGTCGTAATAACACAACAACATCCACCACTGCTCAAAGAAATACCAAAGTTGCAACCGTTATGAGCACCCCTCCTTAAAATTTCTGCCCGCAAAGCTAACCCTCTCCCCCCCCCCTCCCCTCCTCCTACCATAGTACACATTTTTCTTAAACTGGTGTCTGGAATTGGTTTACAAACTTTTGATAAAATCACTCATTTACTTTATGCTAATACTTACCCAACAAAAAAAAAGTTGGACGCAAATAAGGGGATATAAAGGCAATAGATAAGCAAGTAAACTTCTTTAGACCAGCGGCGTAGCAGGGCAGGGCGGAACGAGCGGTCCGCCCTGCCCTTGCCCGGCAAGCTAAAAGCAAATGTGAGGGCGGCAGCAGAAGACCCTGTCTAAGAATCTTAGAAAGATGGGGCTGCAATATGGAGGTCCGTCCCGGTAGTCAATAACAGCGGCGTAGCCTGAGGGGGCTACTGCCCCCCGAAATGGAACCCTTTACTTATTTTTAGTGAGGAAGGTACCATTTAACTGTAGGTTAATTAATACTTTGGTGCACAGCAGGGACGTAGCCAGAGGGGGGGGGCTGAGGGGCTGCTGCCCCCCCCAAAATCGGACCCTTTACTTAGCTTACAATTGAACTTTATCTTAAAATTTGATGGGGCTGCAATATGGAGGTCCGTCCCGGTAGTCAATAACAGCGGCGTAGCCAGAGGGGGCTGAAGGGGCTACTGCCCCCCCGAAATGGAACCCTTTACTTATTTTTAGTGAGGAAGGTAGCATTTAACTGTAGGTTAATTAATACTTTGGTGCACTGAAGGGACGTAGCCAGAGGGAGGGCTGAGGGGCTGCTCCCCCCCCAAAAATGGGATCCTTTACTTAGCTTACAATTGAACTTTAAATTTGATACCCAGTCCACCACAAAATAAAATCCTGGCTACGCCACTGGTCAATAACACTAACTACGCCATTGCTTTAGACCCTATTTTGTATTTCTCTGAATTACGAAAGAAAATAAAATCATTCCCCTTAAACGACAAACAAGGTAAAAAAAATATCTTAAACGAAATCTGCAGCAATAAAGCGAAATGTTATTTTGCTTACTACAAAGTCCTTTTGTGGGAGCGCTTAATACCGCCCCTGTATCCTTCATTAAAAGTGACAAGCACAATCCTAACTTTATTTCATTCTATTTCCCTTCAAATGAAAACGCGCCAACCATGTAAACTTAACGTGTCCGGGTTTTTTTTTTTTTTTTTTTGAGGGTGGGGGCAGTTGGACATATATTGAAGTTAAAAGTAGAAAAGGGATGTTTCATTAAATTTTAAACAAATATTAAACCAGCCAGACAAGTTGGAAGGAGGGAGTCCCCCCCCCGAGGGAAAACGGTTTATTTAAACAACTTTGAGACACCCCCCGCTCTTCCACGAGCATTGGCGTAAATTGGCATGCAATATTTGGATGGGGTGACAAAATGTTTCTGATTCTAGAAAATACCATTTTTAAATAGCTCTGATACTTGAATTTTCTTAATTTTTTTTCGGGGGGGGTGATTGACCCCTCTTGCCCTTAGGGAGTAACTCCTATGCCCCCCGCCAAAAGCAAACGATGTTCGCCCACTCCACACACAGACATATAAAACTTTAAATCCGACCACCAGAGATTTTCCCTTACTCTTTCAACTCTTTTCGACTCCTTTCGACTCTGAGTCGATAGAAGATTCGAAACACCAACGAATCTCAACGATCGCATACAATCACTGAAACATTTGAGATTCTACTGAGTTGAGATTCGTCGTACACAATCACCGAAACAGAGCGAAACACTGAATCAGTAAAGATTCGTTGCTGCACCAACTCACCCACTCATTTGCTGTTCAAATCATCTATCGACTCAGAGTCGAATGGAGTCGAAAAGAGTTGAAAGAGTAAGGGAAAATCTCTGGGAACGGCAAAGGGAAATTAAGTTTTCCTTCCGTTCGCACTTGGAATATTTCCCCACAGTTAAAGGCTTGAGATTCGAATCAGTAGATAGTGAGTGTAAAGACTGAGCCACTCAGTACCAAGATTCGAATCACTGATTCGACACATCGAATCATTGGCCATCTCTACCTTGTTGGGATTTAGAAAAGGCGAGAAGTTTAGGCAGCCTGGGACCAGATTCCAAAGTTCCAAGATCAATTGTTATTGTTTGAACCGAATCACTTTTTTCTTGAGGAAGAGTTTCCGATGAAGTTTGGGAGAATTTTTCTACGTTTGAATTCATCTGCATGCTGTAAATAATGACGGATATCTTTGAAAGACCTTTTCAGTTTAAAAATCGAGCAATCAAGGAGAAAATCAAAGGACACATGTGAAACAGCAATGAACTCGAAATACAAACTGATGCCGGATCCTCTCTCTCAAAGAAACACTTAGACATCATGGTAACCCTACATTTTATTGCTTTGCTCCCGAAGCAAGATGGGGGAGTAGAGATTTTACTACTGACCGTCCCTTCAAAGTGTCCCTTGACCTCTACTAAATATTTTTGTATTACAGAGGACTTTGAGCTTTTATTTTCTTTGAAGAAACCAGAAGAAAAGTGTAACACATGCATGATTCCTGAACAGAGAAAATAAACGGCTTCTTTCTCTCTCTCATGAGTAAAAAATTTGATCAGTTTGCGGAATAAAGTTCTAAAGGTTTAAAAACTTTCCAGTAAATAATTTCTACTTAAAATATAATGACAAACCATTAAATAAAATTAAAACTGTAGAACAAAATTATTGGAAATAGGGAATCGATTAATGCTATCAGTGAAACTGTATGTCTAATGTAATTTTCAGAAAAATTCGTGAACACAAAAAACGCGTGTAAAAAGGATCCCCATGCAAAAACCCTCAACTGGTTAAAAATTTGTGACGCAGCATTTTACTTTATAGATCTATGAATTTTAAATACGGGTCTTAAAAGTAATGATATCAAATTTTGAGTGACGCCCTGCTGAGAATTTTAAAGATTTGTTTTTAAATTCCATTACAGTTACTTTCGTTTTATTTTCTAAAGAAGATGTGCGCATTTAAGCAATGCTTTTAATTATGAAATACACTGTCAAATATATCACACTTTCACTGAGTCTGTATAATGTATTCAAATGAATTTATTTCAATAATTTAATTTATCTTTTGCGTCACGCTATCCAAAAGGGCAAGCAAAATTTTCATATACATTGCACTTAGTTTGGTTACTATGACACTAACTAAATATTTACGTAAATTTTACTTGCCCTTTTGGATAGCGTGACGCAAAAGATAAATTAAATTATTGAAATAAATTCATTTGAATACATTATACAGACTCAGTGAAAGTGTGATATATTTGACAGTGTATTTCATAATTAAAAGCATTGCTTAAATGCGCACATCTTCTTTAGAAAATAAAACGAAAGTAACTGTAATGGAATTTAAAAACAAATCTTTAAAATTCTCAGCAGGGCGTCACTCAAAATTTGATATCATTACTTTTAAGACCCGTATTTAAAATTCATAGATCTATAAAGTAAAATGCTGCGTCACAAATTTTGAACCAGTTGAGGGTTTTTGCATGGGGATATCATTACTTTTTAAGGGTATGGTCAGAAGATAATAAATTAGTTTCAAGGGCGAATTTCGGAAGTTTGCTTGACACTAAGTTATGTAAATAAATATACAAACCTGTTTTCATGCAGTATCAGAGTATTTGATTAAAAAAGTCACAGCAAGTTCTTTTGTAACATGTAACAGAAAATTGACATATTTTTGTTAGAATTTTATAATAAGAGACATAATACTGATTATAATCAATAATTTTTTGAGTAATTTTCTATTTATAATTTGGGTAGAGTACAGATTAGTATCCCTGCCACCACCTTTGATTTTATTTCATAAATTTACATTCAGTTTAATGCTAAACGTACGTTAACTTTTTTACTATAATTATACTAGCTGCGTGCCCGTTCTTCGCACGGTCATTCACTATCAAAAAAGTGGAAAGCTTAATGGTTTGCAGAAAACTCCTGGCTTTCAAAATGTCTTATTTCTACATCATACCGTTTTTTAGGCTTAAGTTGTAGCATTCAATACCTAAGATACTACATGAAATGGAGCACCATTTATCTCTTTCCGAACATGTACCATATAAGGAAAGTATTGTAATCATGAAAAAATTCGACTTCGAGATTTTGGTGTATTGACACGTTTTGAGGTCTTCTGAATTCATTTATGCTATTTTCAAGAGATGTTTTTAAAATAGCTGCGCACCCGCTCTTCATACGGGAAGAAGGGAATATTTTACTACTAAAATCATATCTGCATGTGACAAAACAGAATTTCATTTTTAAAAAAGTTCAAGTAATCTCCTCTATTGAAATTACTGCGGGATATATTAACGCAAATTAGAATTACTTTTCGTTTAGTTGGTTGTAAGACAACCGTTGAAACAGGACACTTTTAATTTCATGAAATATTTATTAACGTGGTACATTGCGATTTATTCATATTATCTTTACAAATCTAATAATACTACCTATTACGTACATTAATACTATCTATATTCGCTTCTCCCTCTTCAAGGCTCCCTTAAAAGAAACAGCTTAGATTATTTGGCCTCAATGGGATCTTTTGATTCTGTGGCGATTCTTTGCAATTTACGCATTAGCATAAATAATAATCATTTCACATAATGGTTGCCATTAAGGAAACTCTCCATATATATTTAATTTATACATAGTTTTATAAGATGGGCGTATTTAGCGCCGCAAACCATTTCATCTTACTGCGGGGAGAAAATATCCAAGGGGTGCCATTTTAAATATCCATGTATCTAATATAGCGATATCTTTTATATCCTCCACAGTCCTGTCTCGTGAAAAACATCAAACTGTGTAATCTCGAGGAGCTACTTATTCCTACTTTAATTATGACAGGGCGTTAGAGTTGCAGAGTTTACAAATTTCACGCATTTTTTTATTTATGACGTCACTGTTTGACTGCCGTAAAGCATACCCCGGTAGGTTGAGGGAGTTAATTTCGATATTTCGCATAATTGTTTTCAAACGGTATCATTAAAACTTTGCGTTATGTAACCTTTATGGAGGAACGTAATTCAACGTTAAAATAAAATTATACTCGCAACCTGCATGCGTATGTTAGGCAACGCCTGCGCTAAATTAAATGCACAAAATAAAAATAGTAAATAGAAAAAATTTAATATATCGCGCTTTCAAACGAACTTTGTAACTTTTAAAATGAACATTTTCAGCGCCGTGAAAACATTTCAATTTTTAAATAAGCACCGGATTAAAATACCACTTCTAATAATAATAATCGTGAATTTCTTAGTTTATTTCTAAGAAATTCACGATTATTCTATTCTATTAGTCTATTTTAAAAGAGTAAATTTTAATCAAAATATCGTCTCCCTGTGTTGAAAATAGAGCTGGAATAAATGAGTTAAAATTATGGAGTAATTTTTACGTATCTTAAAGCATTTGACGTCGCTCGATCCTCACTTGCGAATTGAAATTCTGATATCCCATTTAAAAACTCGATTGGTTGAAAAAATCCTTTTTTCTAATCCTTTCTGTGGCAACAACCGAACATAAATTCTCGTGCCGTGATGGCAATGTAATGAATGGCGTAAGATCGCGTTGATGCTATTAAATTCTAAACATTAGGCTGCATTAAAATTCGTAAAAAATCATCTAATTTACATAATTTTTTCGTTTTTATTTTAAAAGAGGGAGAAAAGAATGTTTCACGATTTGTCAAAATATCTAAAAGTTATGACGGATAGAATTCAAGATATGACAGTTTTAAAATTATTTTACGAAAAACAATCGCGAAGCAGATGCTTAGTAAAAAAATTCCTAAAAATCGGTAAATCATGTTATGTATTCAGAACAAACTGTTTTTAAAAGAAAATTTCCTCCTCTATCCGATGATACAAATGCCGTTTTGCTGCGAGCGTAATTTCCGCCGTTATTACGAATTAGGTGAGAAGAAATGCCAACAATCGCATAAAACATAAAATAAAAAAAATTCTAGGTCGAATTTTGAAAAAATCGCTTCGAGGTGCACAACTACATATTTACATCTTCCAGAGTACCAAATTTGGTGTTTCTAGGTGTAGCCGTTTGTCCGTAAAGCTGCCGACAGACACACACACACACACACACACACACAGACACCTTCTTTTATAATAAGTAGAGATAACTATTGGGCCCCATCAGTGGCCGAGCGCATAGCGCTCTGAACTGGGAGACGGAAGGTGCCTGGTTCGAAACCAGGTTGCGTCCGCCGACCTAATCGTTCGGAGTTTCCGTGTTTTCCTCCATAACAGCGTAAATACGGTTTAGGACCCCTTAGAAAGAACCCCACGGAGGGCACCCCACGTCTCGGCTTAGAGCCTACGTGTATCTATAATCGGCCGTAATTCTAGAATAACAACAACAATATATAACTATTCGTTCTATTGTTTTAATGCATTGTGATTCATTAATTTGCATTCAGTTTAACGATCACCGTAAGTTAAGTTTCGTTAAAATTATTAATTTAATAATCTCGTTCTTAATTAATGATAATCTAGTTACTCGTTCTATTATTTTAATGCAATGTAATCTATTAATGCAATGTTTGCTTTCAGTTTAAAGCTATCTCTAAGTTAAATTTTTAACTATATTATGATATACTAAGTTTTTATTAATGACTATAATCATTAATAAAATAGAAAATTACTCAAAAAATTATTGTTTATAATTGGTTTTATGTCGCTTTTTAGAAAACTACATACTATGTTTGTTTGTTTTTTTATCAGTTGATAATTTCATTTTTTTAAAGAACGTTTAGATGAACTACCAGTTTAAGAATAAGGGTCTTGCGCGGTTGACTTTCTCAGTGCTTCTGAAGCGTATTTACGTTACATCGTGAGAAAAAACGTCCAAAACTCCGAATTTTTATATTATCAGCCATCCGGTAGACCAGAACCCTGGACATTTATACTTCAGTTATCTACCATCTTCGGTATCTTATCAACTCGGCTCGGGTGGGCACAACATCTTGTTTTAGATGCCATCTCCGGCCTTCAAATGTCTAATACAAAATATAGTGCATGTATAAATTTAGATTAATTAATTAAATTTCTATCTGAAAAGTATTGAACAAAATTTTAAATCTGGTATTTAAAGGAATACAAAATAAAAGTGAGAAAAACCTAAGATTTGGAAAAAATATTGGTTTTAAAATTATAATTCAATAATTTCAATAAATTTTATATATACATGAAGAGTAAAAGAATTATTATTAAAACTAGTTAGTATTTAAAACTACTATTTATTTTCCTTTGAATACTAAATAATTATTATTAAATAATTATGTGAGCTTTCTGAAGAGAAAAAAAAATTCATTGAAATATTAATTACATATTGAATTTTCCAAATAGAATTAATAATATTAGAAAAATAAAGACTTAATTTAATTAGAAATAGCTATCAAAATAATAGGGAAACGAAATACTTAAAGAAAAAGTTAGGAAGGAGTTTTACCAAAAAATACTGACATTAATTATGTTTTTAATTCAAAGTCTTAACTATTTTTAATTATTAATTATAGCAAAATAAATTACAGAAAAAATAAGTAAAGTATATAATAATCTGTTATTTTTTAAAATGAAGTAAAAGAAAAACGACATAACACAAAGCTCATTTCGCAAAAGTGCGACGTCGAGGACAGAACTCAAGTCATTTTCGCAGGAAGAGGGAGCGAAAGGTACCAGCTGTCTAGGACCAAACTGGTTTACGATATAAGGTAACTTGTACAAATCTTGTCACGGATCTACAGCACTGTATTCCAACTCCCTGCCTTGTTTACCGCCTTTAAAACAAGATCATTTTCCGTATTTTCTTACGCGGGTTAAATAGTTCCCTCTTTGAACTGGATTAAATAAAAAAAACGAGTTTTCCTAGCTTAACCGGCGACGTCACTCATCGAATTTGGCACCGATTAAAATCATATATTAATTGTAAAAAATTCGTTAGAGCGGATTCCGAGATCCAGATGAGACACTTTTGAAAATAGAAAAGTTAGCTGTATATATAAGTGCCACGAAATTTTACGGTTGGTTGGTTGGGGCTGGCTGCGTCACTAGTAGAACTGTCGTCCTACATGCTTATACCTGTTTTGTTAAATATTGGAAAATTCCGCACTTTTAGCATTTTTTCCTGAGTGTTTCGTAACTCCCATAGGTTCACTGTAACAGTTCACAGTATAATTTGTGAAGACATTCTAGATTTTTCTGAGTCACTACTTCAATTAAATTTCTTAAAAAGCTATCCAAAAGTTGCATGAAGAAAAAGAAATTTCCAAAAGGAACAGATTTATGTTTTTCGGCTCTCATGCTATATCTCCTTAAAAACGGAAAAGGAAAAGGAGACTTAATATCTGAAGTATTCAATTTAATTTCAAAAATAATTTATTAAATTATCAGCATGCACTTTAAATTAAAATGCGATTACTTCAAATCTAAGTTATAGTTTTTTTGATTTTTCTTCCGTGTTGTAAAATAAGAGCGATAGTAAATACGGCGTTTTTAAAAATAATATTTCTAAATACAATCTAGTTGCTATCTAGTTATAAATCTGTTTAGAAATATTATTTTCTAAATGTATGCTGTAGTGATTTCTTTGTGAGAATATTTCTCTCACAAAGAAATCACTACAGTTTTTGTAATGCATATCTATATAAATAAAGCAATGTGTAAACTGTCTGTTTGTCTGTGTCTCGCGTAGCTCCGAAACGGGTGATCGTAGACCTACCAAATTTTGTACGGAAATTCTCCAAGTCGGGTCTCGACACACCTCGAAGCGATTTTTTCGAAATTCGAATTGGAAAATGTTTTATTTTATGTTTTGTCCGATTTTTAGCGATTTTTCTTGCGTAATACATAATAACGCCGGTAATTGCACTCGCAAGAAAACGATATTTACATCATCGTATAGAGGAAAAAATTTTCTTTTAAAAACTGTTCGTTCGGACTGTGTAACATAATTTGCAGATTTTTGGGAATTTTTCAAATAAAATTAAATTTGACGCTGACTTTCGTAAAATATTTTTAAAACTGCTGCATCTTGAATTCTATCTGTCATAACTTTTTTATATTTCGGCAAAAGACGGAGCATACAATTCGCCCACTTTTAAAAGAAGAACGGAGGAAAAATATAAATTAGGAGAATTTTTACGAATTTCTAAGTAAAGAAGGATTTTCATTTCAATAGCAGCTGCCACGAAGGTAAATTATCTTCGGTATATCTCCGTGCAGCTGCTTACAAATTTCGGTTTGATATCTTGCGGTTTGGTTGTCCTGGATACAGTAACAAAGATTAAAATTGCCAGTTGAAAAAAATAAATAAAATTACTTTAAAATAACTGGGTTTTTCATGTGAAAGGTGTAGAATCTTATGCCTTACCTCCTCCGAAGAGAAAATTTCTGCGCGATTGCAGCGCCACTGTGTAAGTATGTTTTACTTCAGTATGTTTCACGAGAGATAAGAACCTGATGTAATGAGAGACAGGCATGTTCGCCTGATAACGGCTAAACTTCTAAAACCTCTGTCTTAAATTTATATATGTAAATTAAGCATAATAAATTAATCCAGAATGAATGCTTATGAACATTTATGGACAAATCACTGTCATGAAGGAAGTTTAGAAGGTATTACTCCAACATTTTGGTGCCTCACCCGCGATCCAGACTCGGGATAACTTTAGATGAAGGTGAGTGAAACCTTTGCTCACTTATTGATTTATTGAAAATAAAGTTATCAAATAAAAACTGATTGTTAAAATTAACAAAATGGATCTTGAGAAGCTTAAGAAAACGTGAGCTACATTGCGAACGGGAACAACTAAAATTATAAACAAACTGGAAACCGAAATTAAAAAAGTCACAGAGGACATAGACTCCTTGACAATTGAAGAACAATTGGTTCAGTTAATCGAAAAAGAAAAAACTCTTATTGCACTTGATACTGACATAGAATCTGTTATAAAAATTACAGAGTTAGAGACTGAGATAGAAACTCGCGAAGAGTATCGCGAAAAAATAATTAGCATTAAAGTTAGAAGCAACAAATGTTTACAAAACATAAACGAAAAAACGCAACCGGCAATGATCTCCTCAAGTAACGGAGTAAATACTTCCAACGTAGGATACGTTAATAACAGTAATGCCCCAGGAAAAGCTAGTATTAAACTACCAAAACTGAACGTCGAAAAATTTGACGGAGATATATGTTCTTGGCCTTCCTTTTGGGCCCAATATAAATCAGCATTTCATGAGAACGAAACTCTCAATAATGTAGAGAAGTTCAATTATTATCTAAAATCTGTTCTGATATCAGATGCCGCAACAGCTATACAAGGATTAAGTTTGACCTCGGAAAATTACGAAAAGGCTGTAGACATCTTAGAAAGTCGGTTCGATAAAAAAGAAATTATAATCGATGTTCATATGAATAAATTACTTAATTTAAATCCGGTCAGAAAGTCCAGCGATCTAAAAGGTCTAAGGAAACTTTACGATGAATGTTTAATACAAATTCGCGGACTCGAAAGTCTTGGAATTGAAACCAATACATATGGATGTTTACTATTTCCGGTGTTAATAAAAACAATCCCAAAAGACTTGGCTTTAGAATTTGCCCGTCAGGAAAAACAAAACGAAAATGAGAAAATAACGGATTTGATGCCATTCCTTAAAAGGGAAATAGAAAATAGAGAAAGAACGGAAAATCTGACAAAACCGATCAATTCCGAAATTAATCCAAGAGAAAATACCGACAGTAAAATATCCAACTATAAAAACAGAGAAAACTCATATAACTTTCATAAATATAAACCTAAACCCTTCAGAACCCCTACAGCTGCACTGAACGCGATATCCAGAGAAACCTGTGTATATTGTGAAAACGAAACACACACAAGTAATGATTGTACTAAATCTAAGATATCTGAAAAGAAAAACATTCTAAAACGTAAAGGTTTATGCTATTTCTGCTTAAAAAGGTCCCACATCGCGAAATCCTGTCGCTCCAGAGCTGAACTATGTCCCAAATGTAGCAAAAAACACCACAAGTCTATCTGTGACACATTAGAATCTAAATCCGACAACGAAACTACAATAACTACCATGTTTCACAATCAATACGAACCGAAAGTAGAAAGTGATATGTTGTTATTAACTTGTGACGTATTAATTCATCACAATTCAAAATCAAAGATAGCGCGTATTTTATTGGATACTGGGTCTCAAAGAAGTTTCGTTTCAGAAAATATAGTTAAAGAGCTGAAACTCTCTATAATTCGTGAAGAAAATTTGAGTGTTTATCCATTCTGTTCTTCTAAACCAATTAAAAAATCCTACAAAGTAGTTAAATTGCTACTGCGAAATCTCACGGGCTCAGCGGAGATCGAAATTGAGGCACTTCAGAGAGAAATTATTTCATCGGCGCCAGTGACAATTCCAAATGAAAAAATAAGAGAGCTGATGAAAGAGAAAAATTACCCCCTGGCTTACGAAAAGCGCGCTCAATGTCAGATCGGAATTCTAATAGGCATAGATAATTTCGCCCGAGTGGCATGTGGAAAGCTTCAAAATATAAACAGTCTGCTTCTACTCGAAACGGTATTTGGATATACAGTCATGGGACAGTCTGAGAAAGATATAAACACCACAGAGCAGTGTATTAATTCTCTGTTTATGCGTTGCGAAGCAGAATCAAGTGAAATATGTAATGAACTCCGAAAGTTCTTTGAGTTGGATTCTTTAGGCATAAATGAAAAGGAAAATTTATGCGCGTCTAACGAAGTCTTAAAAAACTTTGAGGAAAATATAAAATATGAGAAGGGAAGATATGAGGTAAAATTACCGTGGAAGGATGAGGCACAAGTACCTCATAATAATTTTGACCTTGCAAAACGTCGATTTAATAAACTAATGTACAGACTAAAAGAAGATCCTTGGCTGTATGAAACTCATAAGAATGTTATTTCAGAACAACTTAGGGAAGGGATTATTGAGGAATGTCAGGATGCTGAAATAAAATTGGAAAACTGTTACTATGTGCCCCACTCTGCAGTTGTTAGAAAAAATAAAACCACAAGCAAAGTTAGAATTGTATACGATGCATCTTCCAAAGAAAATAAACAAAATTCCCTAAATGAATATTTACATCAAGGACCGAATTTAAACCCTAATTTATTGACTTTAATTTTAAAGTTTTGAGAACATAGAATTGCATTTTCATCGGACATTGAGAAGGCATTTTTGCAGATTGCAGTTGCGCCTTCTGATAGAGATTATCGTCGTTTTCTCTGGACAGATAGAGATTTATTTGACACAAGCAACATTAAAATTTTCCGATTTAGGAGGGTTCCCTTTCGCATTACTTCAAGCCCTTTCCTCTTAGCTGCAACGATAAACACCACATGCAAAGATACAAAACAGAATTACCAACGATAGTTGAAATGTTAGACAAAAATTTATACGTTGATGATTTATTCTTTGGAGGTAAAGATGCCAGTGAAGCGTACAATTTGTCAGTGAAAGCAGATAATGGATGCAGGAATGGAATTAAGAAAATGGAGAACAAATTCCAAAGATTTGAGCAAACTCTGGTCTGAAAATAACATGGAGGTAGAAGATAATGAAGAGCCATCTAAGGTGTTAGGAATAAAGTGGGATGACAAATTAGATGTTTTACAATTAGAGATTAACCCCCTCTTAGAATCAATTAAGAATGCTAAAAACACAAAACAGTTCATTCTACAAACAGTAGCTAAAATCTTCGACCCATTGGGAATTTTATCGCCATATACAATCAGAGTAAAATGTCTCCTTCAAGATATGTGGGAAAGAGGAACAAGATGGGATGAGAAACTTCCTCAAGAATTGCAAGAAAAGTGGGTCAGCTGGTACTCCGAAATTGAAGATATTAAAGATCTTTCTGTCGAGAGAAGATACTTTCCAGACGAAGTTCAAATGAACACGGATGCACTACAACTTCACGTGTTCTCAGACGCCAATCCCAGGGCTTACGGCGCAATCGCGTACTTTAGGCAAAGGGATGCGAAGGCATTTAATACTACTTCTGTAATGTCAAAGGCGCGAGTCGCCCCATTGAAACGACTGACCGTACCCAGGTTGGAACTCCTCGGAGCAGTAATTGCAGCAAGAATTGCCAAATACCTTGAAGATATTTTCAAAATAGAGAAATGCAACATCTATCTTTACACGGATTCGTCAATAGTTCTGCACTGGATTAAAGGCACTTCGAGAGAATGGAAACCATTTGTAGCTAACAGGGTCATCGAAATAAAAACGAATTCTGATCCACAGAACTGGAACTACTGTAAAGGAAAAGAAAACCCAGCAGATTTGCTCACAAGTGGTGAATCAGTTCAAAGATTGAAGAACAGTAACAGGTGGTTCAGAGGACCAGACTGGTTGACATTATCGGAAGAACTTTGGCCATCAAGCATAGCAGATAAAGTAACATCAGAAGAAGCGCTGGCAGAAAAGAAAACGGTCAAAACAGAAACCTGCCATCAGTTAGTCTGCAACACCATCCCTAATAATGACCCAATCCTAAATATTGAAAACTACAGTAAACTGTCAAAGATGTATCGAATCACTGCTTGGATCAACAGATTTGTTTACAATGCGAGAAATGATACAAAAAAATCCGGTCCATTAACTGCAGATGAACTGCGTATTGCTGAAATTTATTGGGTAAAACACACTCAGTCAATACATTTTAAAAATGAGATTAACTCATTGAAAGAAGGCAATTCAGTAGACAAGTCATCATGTCTATACAATTTAAATTTAATTTTAGATTCGAATGAAATTTTAAGCTTAGGCGGAAGACTGCAAAACTCCGATCTGGAATTACACGAAAAACATCCATGGATAATTCCCAGCAAGTCAAAATACACCGAATTACTAGTAATGAACGCTCATTTAAAGGTCTATCATTCGGGAGTAGCTGATACTTTGGCGGAAGCAAGAAGTAAATTTTGGATCCTTAGAGGAAGACAAGTAGTTAAATCTATCTTGAACAAATGTTTAACTTGCAAACGATTTAGAATACGTTCTGGTACACAAGGGATTGCACCTCTGCCAGCGGACAGGATCCAGAAATCCTTTCCATTCGAGATCACAGGAATCGATTTCGCTGGTCCCCTCTTTACAAGAGATGATAGCAGGAAGCATTATATATTACTGTGTACATGCGCAGTCACACGTGCAATTCACTTAGAATTAGTATCTAACTTGACCACTGAAACGTTCTTATTAGCTTTACGAAGATTCATCGCCAGGCGTGGATTGTGTTCAACTATCTACTCCGATAACGCGAAGACGTTTAAGCGATCAAACCTTGATTTAAAAGAGATATGGAATAAAATCAATTCATCGGAAGTAAGCGACTTTTTCGGAAAAACAGGCATAAATTGGAAATTTATAGTGGAAAGAGCTCCCTGGTGGGGCGGGTTCTGGGAGAGATTAGTAAGATCAGTCAAAACAATCCTACGCAAAGTTATCGGAAAATCGTCCCTATCTGTCGCAGAACTAGAAACCATATTAACAGAGATAGAATCTATAATTAATTCCCGACCAATCACATATTTATATGAGGATCCCGCAGAACCATCACCATTGACGCCAGCTCATTTTTTAACAGGAAGACGAATAACGTTATTACCACCAGTAAAACTCAATGAAAATCTCATGACAACCAGAAAGACATTAACTAAACGTTATAACTACCGACAAAGACTGTTGGATCATTACTGGGAAAGATGGAGAAAGGAATACTTAATGAACTTAAAATCGGCCAATTGTGCACCTTCAGCTGCAGCATCACGAGACTTAAAAGAATATGATGTGGTACTTCTGGGAGACACTAAGCTACCCAGAAACATGTGGAGCATGGGTAGAATCCTTGAAGTGTTTCCAGGTAGAGACGGAAAGGGGAGAGCATGCAGCGTAAAAATCAAATCAGGAACAATTAAAAGACCTGTACAGTTGTTGTTTCCATTAGAGCTAAGAGACTGATTGAACTGCGAACTTTAATTGTTTTTTATGTATATTAGCGTAATTTGTGTATTCATTAATTTCATTATTTGTATTTAACTATTTTATTTTAGTATTTAGATGAAACTTAATTTCATCGGGGGGGAAGATGTAGAATCTTATGCCTTACCTCCTCCGAAGAGAAAATTTCTGCGCGATTGCAGCGCCACTGTGTAAGTATGTTTTACTTCAGTATGTTTCACGAGAGATAAGAACCTGATGTAATGAGAGACAGGCATGTTCGCCTGATAACGGCTAAACTTCTAAAACCTCTGTCTTAAATGTATATATGTAAATTAAGCATAATAAATTAATCCAGAATGAATGCTTATGAACATTTATAGACAAATCACTGTCATGAAGGAAGTTTAGAAGGTATTACTCCAACAAAAGGTGCGTCGTTTTGGTGCCACGAGTTTAAAACCCCTTTCGAAACTCAATCAGAAAACGGATTCACAAGCAAAACATACGCAACGCATGAAATAATTCCATATTTTATTTCACGTTCCCAGAAAAAGAATTGAATGCTGTTTTTTCACCAATGAAATATCCAGCATTATTTTCAATTGAGATTTTAAACGGGACACGTTTTCGAATCGCAAGAAATATTTTGCGGTGCTAAACAGGGTCTGATTATGACAAACAGGGACACCTGGCATTGATGAATTTGGGAGCCTTCATCTATGAAATTTGTTTTATTTTTCATAAAATATTATAAAAAAGAATATTTCAGATTAACATTTAGAATTGGGGGCCATTTCGAGCCTGGGCACTGGGAAAAGTCGCGATTTGCCCGTGAGATAATAGGGCCCTGGTGCTAAATACGCCAATCTGACAAGAATTATGCATACAAGTGTATGGAGAGCTGTTTTAGTGCCAACCATAAAGTGAAATGATTATCGTTTATACTAATGCATAAATTATAAAAGTCACCAAAGAATAAAAGACTACATTCGTGGCAAATATCTAAGCCGTTTCTTTAAATTAAACATTAACGATTGAAAAACGAAAATATATTGTATTAGTATCAGTAAAAGATAGTATAAGTAATAGTTAGTAGATATGCTAGGGCAATATTGATCAA
Organism: Cheiracanthium punctorium; assembly: GCA_038373885.1. NCBI lineage: Eukaryota > Metazoa > Arthropoda > Arachnida > Araneae > Cheiracanthiidae > Cheiracanthium > Cheiracanthium punctorium. Next base: position 69,816 of record JAWZYV010012862.1, read on the forward strand.
AGCACAATATACCGCATTAATAAATATTTCGTGAAACTAAGTGTTCTATTCCTTTTTCAACAACCATCTTACATCACAGTTAACTAAACATTAAGTAATTCTACGTCGCGTTAATATATCCCGCGGTAGTTTCAACAGAAAAGACTGTAATAGAACTTTTTTTTTCTTGGAGATTCTGTTTTATCACAAGTAGTTATGATCACATTTTGGGTAAATGTTCTCTTCTTCCCTTGCGAAGAGCGGGTAGACAACAATTTAACTATAAAATAAAACGGTTCTCCACGTCATGTAGTATCTAAGGTGGTATTACTTAAATCTAAAAAAGAGTATGATGCAGAAATGAGATATTTTGAAAGTTAGGAATTTTCGATGCAAACCGTCACGCTTTTCTTTTTCTGATCGCGAATGACACCGACATAGTTTTTGTGTTATAATATTAACAATGGTCTCAGGTCAGTACTTATACTAACTTTACGAATAACTAATGAGTAACTTTACGCAGAGACTCAAATCATTTTGCTTATTTTTAGATTTCAAATCACTGGAATCAATTCGAATTATAGATGTAAGAAAAAGTTTCGTTCACTACCGTGCGGAGAACGGGTACGCAGCTAGTAGAATCTAATCTAATATATGCAGTGAAACCTCCGAAAGTTGGACCCTTCAAAAGTGCCTAACACTTACAAATGTATTTTAATGTTATGGTCATGTTCTGTAACTTAGGAAGGTGTCCAATTTCTGGTCTTGGTTGACAAATAAAATAAAATAAAATAAAATAAGCCAGGGTCTTAAAAAATTCAGAATGATTCTTTGTATATGCTTTACTACACGGCCATGAGTTTCGAAAAACCCTGTACATTTTGTTTTAACACTGATATATTTTTATCATTTATTATAGTATATAGTACAGTTTATGAAGAGACCAGTGGCGTAGCCAAGCGGGGGGGATCGGGGGGGTCATAACCCCTCCCCCATGAGGAATTTTGTGCCATACAAAATGTATATTCTTCACTCCGTTATCAGACACCCGTATACATATATGATATGTGAGTTGCAGTAGTCATAACCCCCCCCCCCCCCCATGAAAAATTTCTAGCTACGCCACTGGAAGAGACATCTTAAAATTTTCAGATGCCAGACATAATTAGGTTTTTATTTTAAATTATTATTTGTGTAACAAAATCATATGATTTTTTTTCGAACTACAATGTCAAGATTTTTTTCTTAAATACTTTTTCTTAAAATAGCGTTAAGTAAGGACACAGTCTTCTTATCAAAGTGATGTAGATGTACGCGAGAGCATCTCCTTCAGCTTTCTTCCGGGATGATTCCAGATGAGTCAGCCCCCTCCCAGCCCCTAGTGAGGAAGACAGAAAAAAAAAGTAAAAAGATGGGCCGGAATAGGAATTCTCCTTGACCTCTTGCCATCAACGTGGGCAGGCGCACCAGCTCGTTTTCCAGAAAATGTCGTAAAATCCCCTTTATGTTACGCTAACAATGGAATAGTTAGAAATTTACAATATGACTTTTTGTATTTTTTTTCCCCCAACATTTCACACTGATGAATTTTTCGATATCTTAGTAGCTATCAGGAATAAGTTAAAATTTTTCTAGTGTGGGCTAAGCCCACCCCCCTGGTCCCCCTCCTTGTTACGCCAATGATTGCTATTAAAATTTTTTCTTCTTTGACGATAAGTGGGACAAGGTCAGATTGCAGTTTCTCAAAATTAAAGTTAGTTAAAAATTTCTTACGTTCCACAACTTTTCAAGACACTGTCATATTTAGCTACATTGGCATATTGAACATGAATTTGGCGAACAAATTGTTTTAAAAGAAATAATCAGAGAAAGTTTTCGGAGTTAAAAGTCAGGTTAAAAAAAACTTTCGTTATGCATACACTGTTAAAAAATTTTCGGTAATATTACGGAGAATCTATTCGTAATCATTTATCCGGAGTCTTGTGTAAATTTACAAAAATTGAAAAACAGAGATTCAGTCAAATCACAAAGCTTAAATTAATAACAGACTCAGTGAAATTACATATGTAAATATAGCAATGTAAATTTACATATGTAAAAATACCAAAGTCTACACTGTTTAAAATATATCTGTAAATTAACGGAAAGACGAATGGTAGCAAAGTTGCCCGTTCTGTTTATTATTTTTCTGGACGGTTACTTTCCATTTTATTACAAATGTACTGAATCCATTAACTTACTCTGCCATCCCTGGAATAGCACCCTCAACCTACAGAGTGACAGACTGACAATCCTACCCACTGGACCACATGGATAAACTTGCTTCAGGATGACCAAAGGTTGAAGTAGCGGTTATTTTAGTCTCAGAATAGGATTTGGGTGATCGCAGTGGGAAAAATTTTGAAATTCGTGACAAAGTGTTGTACAGTTATTGTTAACATAGTCAAATTATTGGATTGGTAAGAAATTAATTACAATTTTCACAAATATATGTAAGTAGTAACGACATTCACACTTTAGCTACTTGACATACCGGTTTAGATTTCTTTAGAGAAATGCTGACAAGCATTGAAAATGGGAAAAAAAATGCATTGCCTGCTAAAAATTACACCTTTTCTTATTTTCCGTTCCCTTTGAAAATTAAGGGGGAAAAAAAAGAAGAGAAAAGAAACGAAAAAAAAAAAATTACTTCCTCGTGATTCCAACATTTACAAATGTGATTTGAAACACCTTTGGCTAGGAAAGGAAATTCTTTATTAAAAAAAAAAAAATCCTTTTTTTCAAAACTACTACGAAACTTGCAAACGAAACCAAACATGGAATTTTACCGTTTTCACCTGAAATTCCTGAAAGTTAAAGTATGTTTCTTCTTTTAATGAAGATTACCATTTCGCAGGAAAACGGTCATTTCCCTGAAAATTAAGGCAAGAAACACACTGAATTTTCAGATTATTTTTAAGTGTATGTAAAAATATCGTTGATGGGAATAAGCAACCCGCTGAAACAAACGTTTTCCCCTTTCTACCGAGCTGTAGTTTTCGATAAAGCAAGTCATTCAATCCATTTTTGCTTTCAAAATTTCTTAGAAATTACTACAAGAACTTTGAGAGTGCATATTTCAGTATAAAAATCACTGTGTATAGTTTTAAAATAGCTAGAAAATAGTTTTAAATAATTATTTTAAATCTCTAACGGGAAAATTTGCTAAGTAAAGGGAAATATTTGTTAACTGATGACAGAGTTTCTTAATCGAATGCTTATAACCGAGAACTGGTCTAAATTTACAGAGAATCTCAATTACTTTTCTGTATTTTTACAGAAATTATTAACAGTGTATAGCATAAATAATAATTTGTTCCTTTGCTTATTGTATGGTTTTTAATTTTATTTTCTTACGCTGTTTTTTGTTTGTTTGTTTGAAAGAATTATTCTAGTTTTATCGAAATGTAACTGTCAACAATTTATTCCTGCAATTCTCACTGTGGCACAGAGGGGCGTCATTTTGTATTTTTTGTCCGGGGCGGCAAAACGGCTGGAGCCAGCCCTGAGAACAGGTTTATACCCACACAGCACAACGATATCCATTAGATATCTGTAAGGAATCAGAATTGGATAATGGGTATATCTATCAGAAGTCCTAGATCCGCCAGGTAACATAAAATGGACCTCTATAAGAGATTTGGGGTGGTGTGATCTCTCTAAGGACTAGACAGCATCTATAATATCTAGGATCTCTGTAGGAGATATATTTCGAAGTAGCATAAATATTAATTTGGACGGCCAAAATATCCAAGATTTCTCGAGTGAAAAGTGAATTGTTATGTCATAACTACAACTTTTTTTGCCTGAGAATCCTTCCTCCGATCTGTGAATTTTGGTGCTGACATCTATTGTCGACTATCATATATAAGAACTTCAAGTTACTTTTAAACTGAAACCTATTTTCTTCGGCTGGTTTCAAACCATGGATCCGAGGGGTGAAAGGCGAGCCTTCTAACCACCAAGCTATCTCGACTCAGGGTGAGAAGACTAAAGTTTGAAGTGATTGTTGCTTCAATTTCGGAATGAAAACACTTTTATGTATCTGAATAAATAAAATTAGAATTTGCCGTGCACTACTTGGTATCACAAAATTTTGCGTTTTCTATCCGTTTTAAGCATTTGGGACCCCATTACAACCGTTAAAAAAAGTTTGTCTGCACATCACGTAAAACTGACTGAAGCGAATTAAATAAAATTTGGTGATATGATAGGTGATCAATCAACTTAAACTATAGGCGTCGAAAATTTAAAATATTCCTTAGATTTTGAGATGTTCTGAAAATTCTTTCAAACTGCGCAATTTTTTTTTCGCACATCATATAAAAACGACTAAATGAAATTTGGTGGCATGATAGATGATCACTAAACTCAAGCTATCGGCATCGGATTTTTAAAAAATTCTTACTAGATTTTGCGATTTTTCTGAAAATCCTTTCAAACTGAGTAAATTTTTGTTTCAGTAGCCATCCAATCTTCTACGTAAATAAGATGTCTACAAATGCATCTCTTATGGATGTTATACACGCACATCCAATAGCTTTGTAGCTTTGGATGGCAATCAAATATCTATGGGACATGTGTTTCCTTAGCTACTTACAATGTCTACTGATGGATTTCTTATGTATGTCATAAATACATTTCCAAAGGATATTCTTTTTCGGGTGACTATTATATATCTTTAAGCCCTCTAAGGATATATTATAGAGGTAGCGATTTAGATGTCCTATAGATATAGATATATTATTCCGCATATAAATATTCTTTAAATGTCCTGGATGTTATAAATCAGTTTGGATATCTATTAGACCTGATTTGGACATAGTGTGCTGTGTGGGTAGTTGTACTTCATTAAGTGTTCTTTTATAATGTATATAAGCAGAGGCGTAGCCACGGGGGGGTTAGGGGGGTCATAACCCCCCCATGAGGAATTTTTTGCCATACAAAATGTATATTCTTCACTCCGTTATCACACACATGTATGCATATATGTGAGTTGCAGTAGTCGTAACCCCCCCCCCATGAAAAATTTCTGGCTACGCCCCTGATATAAGTAAATATGTCATCTGCATGTTGATGCAGTTTGGAAGTTTAATGGTGACATTGTTTTTCACTTCATACTTGAATTCAACGTGTCAAAAGTACGTATTTTCATTCATCTTCAAACAGTAGCCAACAGTAAAAAGCATTGAAAAATGAGCCATTAAAATTCAAAGGAAATTCCCCAATAGAGGTTTTTTAATCAATTTCATTAAACATTCATTAGCTAAAAATTTAAGATTGAAAACATATAAATATAATGAAGAAGTTTCTTTTGTGTGAGAATAACGTGCCCATACACATATTCATTTAAGAATTGTTCTAAATGATGCATTTATTTAGCAACGAAATAACCCCAAAACGTTCAAAGGATAAATCTATTGTATAGTAGATCATTTTTAGATTTAAAATTAAATTTATTAAAAGATCTTAAGTAGTACTGAATTAATAGTATTAAATTTATTAAAAGCTTTTAATTCGTAATAAGCAACACTTTTAGATTTTAATTTAAATACGGCAGATTCTTTCATAACATCACAGCTGCCAAGTTGTACGATTTTTTCGTGCAGAAATTTAAATTATTTGATGGATTTTACTAATGATTTAGGAAATCGTAAGAATTTTTATTGAAAACCTGTAAAATATACATTTCTGCAAATATCGAATGTATTTAACGTTTCGTTTATTTTCAAGGTCATAGGATTTTTGCATTTTTTTCTATTTCAAATCAGTTAATTCTGCTGTTTGTTTATCAACTGGAAGTTTTTTGGCTGGAAAAACTTAATTAAATTCAGCATTCTAATTTCAACCGTTTATCCCATCTCCTTTAAGAATCAATATTTTTCCTTCACCATTCTTTTATTAAAGCCTCCCATACCATAAGAGTTCAGATTGAATGACACCTTTTTAAGAATAAATTATTTTTTTAAGCCTTATATTCAAAGAAAACCATTTAAAAATCAGTTCATTACTGGAAGCAAGTTTGGATATTGTGAATTCAAAATAATTAAAATAAATGTTCAAACAAAAACTGTTCTAATTGGCTAAAAATGTTTGTGTAAGCAAACACGATATAAACTACCAGTGGCGGATTAATGCAAGTTTGTCGGGGGTAGGGGGCCGGTTAGCTTGTCGGTGGGGGCAGTTAGTTAGAAGATTGACATATACATCCATTTTACGGAAGTAAAATAGGATCTTTTACATAATTTTTTTTCTAGGGGGGGGGGTGGCGTTCATTCGTTCTGAGTTCTGACAAAAAGATTTTGTTAAATCAGTTTGGTTGAATCAAACAAACTTTTGCTAAATCAACAAAACAAAGCTACCAATCTATTTAACGAAAGAAGTTTTGTTAAATTCAACAAAACACTTTTCAGCGTGTAAATGAGGGAGCAAAATTGCCAGTTAATGTGTAGAAACTTATGAAAACACTAAAACATAAATCAACATTTTTATAAATAAATTAATTAGGCTTACCTCTGAAATTTTCAACAAACTAAGGAAACACCCAATTTATTTTTGTGTTTCCTCAGTTTTCCGCCAAAACTGTACTTCCCAAAATGGAAAATTACACTAAATATAGTGAAAACTTGCTAAATTTAGCGACAATCCTATAAATTGGCAGTACTGACTAGTAAACTGTCTGCTTTTATTATAGTTAAATTATATTAACAGTCTTAACGTGAAGAATATTCAAAAATACATTTTTGGTTAATTTGAGAAAAAGGATAAAATTATATTGTTTCTATGGAAGGTTTTTTTTTTTTTTTACGTAAGTTTCATATGTTTTATCCTTTCATTGTGTGTTTCTTTTCCAAACTTTAAATATCAGGTTTGTCAGCAAAATATTTATTATACTGTCTTCTCACTTACTAAACTACGCAGAACCTATAATGGGCGCCCATAGAAATTTCTCTAGGGGAGGGCAAAATTTAAAGAAAAAATTAAGGGGGGGGGGAGAATTTCAAATTTGTAGCAATTTCAGTTCTTATTTTGCTTAGTGGTGCAATTTTATTTACATCATAAGGTATTATGCTAAAAATCTAGAGGGGGGGGCAAATGCCCTACCATGCCCCTTTATGGGTACCCATGGAACTATTAACATCATTCTCGGGCAGGCCCTGATTACCGCACAGGCCAACTAGGCCGCGGCCTGGGGCCCCCAAATTTTAGGGGCCCCCAAATGATAGATTTACTTAAGTTTTACTCTAAAAAATTATTATCAAAACATTACTAAAGACAGATAAAGATATGTACTTTTACAACACATGCCGACACGCAAATTGTTTTCTTTACATTTTATTCAGTGCAAAACAAACGACCGAATACACGTCATGTGAATGTCCTAAACATTCTACCACCTAAGATTCACCCTCTTGACGTCATTTGAAGAGCAACTTATGCGCATTCATTTGCGCATTGACTCTGTCTTTCTCTAACTGACAACTATTGGATTTATTTCTGTGATAGTGGCAACAGTCAAAATGAAAAAAATGGTTGTTGTTGTTTCCGCCCGGACTCCTTTGAATCACGTGGTTTGAATGAACATCTGAACGTCATACGTTAGCATGCTTGAAGTGAAGTTGTAATCTGCACGTATTGTGAGAATAATTGAGTTGATTTATTTTAAATTAAAATGCATCCCCGAAAGTATTTGTCCGGCTCTCAGAAACGGTCTAAAAAAAAAAATGAGGAACATCAAGCTAAGCGAATGAAAGAAAGCTTACGACAATATTTAGTAGCCCGTACCGTGACTGAAAAGGAAAATGAAGAAGAAACTAGTGATAGTGAACTTGAGATTTCTCAGAGAAATACCACAAATTCAAATGAAAATATCGGTTTACAGGAACAGAATCCAAATAGCAAAGATCCTGAAGCTGAACATGCCAAAGATGGAGCAAGTGGATCTCCAGTCAAAGTTGCTTATGATCCAGAAGCGGAACATGGCAAAGATGAAGCAAGTCGATGTCAAATCGAAATTTCTTCTTGTAGCTCCTATGATCCAGAAGCTGAACATAGCAAAGATGAAGCAAGTCGATCTCAAGTCGAAATTACGTCTACTAGTATCTATGATACAGAAGCTGAACATGACAAGGATGGAGCTAGTCGATCTGAAGTCGAAATTACCTCTTCTAACACCTATTCGGATGATCCAGGACTTTGGCCTGAAAGAATAACTGAAGAAATGCGTGAGTATTTTGTTGCTAAAAAACCAAATCAGAATATTTCTGAAATTAAAAATTCCAGGAAAATGTGCACAGACAAAAGTCGCATTTTGACAGAACACAATCTTTTTAGACATAAAAATAAGGAAAAAATTAAAAGGGATTGGCTGATCTATTCGCCATCAAAGACAGCTGTATTTTGTTATGCTTGCAAACTGTTCTCAACCAGTCGACAAGCACTTTGTATTGAAGGATTTTCTGACTGGAAGAATATCGCTAGCAGACTCAATGAACACGAAAATTCTCAGATACACAGAGATAGTGTATGTACACTATCTCTTCGTGCAGTTTCCTCTTGTCGCATAGATAAGCAGATGATCACAGAGCGTGAGACTGAATGTACTTATTGGCGTAATGTACTCATTAGAGTTGTTGAAACTGTCAAATTTTTGGCACAGAGAGGGCTTCCACTTTTTGGAAATGATGAAACAGTGGGGTCTGTTAGCAATGGAAACTTTCTAGGCTGTATCGAACTTATTGCAAAGTTTGACCCTTTTATTGCCAATCATTTAGCAACCAAAGGTAATCCTGGTACAGGAAGAGTTAGTTATCTCTCTTCTACAATTGTTACAGAGTTCCTAAAACTGATGTCTGAAAAAGTCTTGTGTCACATTTTATCAGAAGTTAAAAAAGCAAAATATTTTGGATTAATTGTCGATTCAACTCCAGACATAACCCATATTGATCAACTGGCAGTTGTTTTGAGATACGTTAATGAAGAAGGTGAACCAAAAGAGCGATTTATAAAATTTGTGCCTCTAAATCGTCATGACTCATTATCTTTAACAAATTGTATTTTAAATCTTTTTGATACTGTAAATTTGAATATTTTAGACTGTAGAGGTCAGTCCTACGATAATGCCAGCAATATGGCAGGTCAGTATTCCGGATTACAGGCCAGGATTAAAGAAATATCCCCGTTAGCAGATTTTGTGCCATGTTCTGCTCATTCGTTAAATCTTGTAGGAACGAATGCAGTAGAATCATGCCAGCAGGCTGTAATATTCTTCACATTTGTGCAGAATGTTTACAATTTTTTTTCAGCCTCCACTCGCAGATGGCAGATTTTGATGCAGGCACTAATGAGTTCACAAACTGCATTAAAATTAAAATCCTTGTCAGACACAAGATGGTCTGCTGAAGCTGACGCAACAAAAGCCCTACGACAAGGATACATTTCTGTCCGACAAGCTTTGCATGATATTACAGCAAATGAAGCAGAGCCTGCTGCAACTCGAAATGAAGCGCGCAGTTTGCACAATAAAATGGAGAAATTTGAGACAGCAGTATTGTTGATAATATGGGATACAATTCTTCAGCGCATTGAAAAAACCAACAAAACTTTTCAAAGCAGTTTGTTAAATATTTCTTCTGTTGTCCCATTATACAATTCTCTTATTGAATTTATAAAAGTAGTACGGGAAAAGTTGGATACGTATGAAATTGAAGCAAAAGCCTTTGTTGATTCTACTTACTCTATCCAAAGGAAAAAATATATATCACGAAGGCTTGATGAAAAGCCGGAAACTGAATGGCATTTTACTCCCAAAGATGCATTCAGAGTTGAATGCCATTATGTCATTTGTGATGCACTTTTGTCACAGCTTCAAAAAAGAATGAATGCATACTCTTATCTTGAAAAAAGATTTGGTTTTGTATGCAATAATTCATTGTCTGAATCAGATATCATAACATCTGCAAAAAAATTTCAGGAAGTTTATTCAGATGACATCGAAGAAAGTTTTCCAGATGAGTTTCTCCAATTTAGGCCTTTTTTGAAGGAACTAAGTTCTCCTGTGGAGTGTCTGAAGCATATGAGGATTTTAAACATATCCCACACCTTTCCAAATGTAGAAACTGCTTTCAGAATCTTTTTAACTATTCCTGTCAGCAACTGTACAAGTGAAAGGTCTTTTTCAGTTTTGAAAAGAATAAAGAGTCGAACAAGAAACTCATTATCACAAGAAAATTTACAAGCTTTTTCTATTTTAAGTATTGAAAGTGAAATCACTTCACAAATAGAATTTGATGATATCATTAATGATTTTGCTGCCAAAAAATCCAGAAAAAAAGCATTTGTATGAAATTTCATCATTAGTAAGTGATTAATTTTTTTTTATGATTAAATGAGCTTAGTTACCATAAAAATGTGAAGTGATGTGATAAAATGTGAAGTGATACCATGAACCAAATCAGATTTCATAAGTTAAGGTTGTTCTTTATACTAATAAAGCATTACATTAAAATCACTAGAAAAATACATATTCAAACCTCATTAAAATTCCTTCTATAGATTATCTATGAAGATTTACTGTTCATTTTTTACTATAATACAAAGGTAAGAAAGCAACGCCAGTTACTTCCAAACACAGGTTGATATTCGGTATTAATAATTTTTTTAGAATTTCGTGCAGTGAAATGATATTCTATAAATAGGATCTAATAGTGTAAACATTAGAAAAAGACACCATGTCACTGGCCTTGGTATATTATATATTAACCCTGGTTTAGTGCTAATAGATAAGTATCTTCTGTTTGTTAGGTTTTAATGACACTAAATAAATTTAACTAAAACGCATACACTATGCAGGCTTCTTCTATGGGGGTAGAGAAAGCATAGCCATCAGGCGCGTAGCCAGGAAAAAATTTCGGGGGGCGGATATGAACTTTTATGTGTATAAAAAGACGGAATTTCTGCACGGCATTAGTCTTGTGATCACTAATCCGAAAATTTCGGGGGGGGGCAATATTTCCCGGTATCCCCCCCTGGCCCGGTATCCCCGCCCCTGATAGCCATATAGGGGCCCCCAAAATGTACTAGGCCTTGGGCCCGCAAATGTCTTAGTCGGGCCCTGTTCTCGGGTGCCCTTCAGAGCAATGAGATTTATATTTTCTCACATTTTTTGGTATAGTAATGCAGGTTAACTAAAAAAGAAAATAGACGGCCCCCACAGATTTAGTGGGCATTTTTCAATGCAGCTTAGACTTGAACCTTGATTACCATAGCCATTAAAGTGGTATTAGTGGTATTTTAGTTCATTTTTAATGTTCTCTTCATAAGCGCACCCCTGTTCACTTATGAATTTTTAGCATTTGTGATTTTTATGGCCCCACAAAAATTTTTGTAACCGGCCCTTTTCAAGCAAAAGGCTGGCCCTGTCGACGTGTTGAGTATATATTCAAGTTAAACTTTGTTAATGTATTTTATTACTTTCAGTTATGATTCTTTGATAAAAGTTTTCAGGAAATTAAACTATCATCTATTAACGGCTATCAACACTCGAAAGGTTGAGTTAGAAATTGTCGTAAGGGGTTCTTATTCTAAGTCGTGAAATTGTGTTGTACGTGTCTTGATTTAACACTCCCTTTTAAAACACTAATATAATTTATTTACACAGACAAACTATATTTACATAATACTTACAACAGGATTCTCGTTAGAAAAACTTATCGTAGGTTACGTATTAATTTAACATATCATTATCATACGTAGCGTGTTTAACGTATGGCGTAACATCGGCGCCCGTGTGGTCCGATCTGCACCTTCTCTTCTCTTTTTCTAAGCAGAATAAAAAAATGCGTCTTAGAGGGGTAAAACTAAGCGTTCGCAGCGCAATGCCTGACACCTCCCTTCTTAAAGATTTGATTGCGTCTTCTTGAAGACAAATCAAATTAACATACAAAGAAAATACACTTCTTTTACCTGATATTAGCAGCTATCATAGCATTCACAATAGAAAAAAAAATCCTATCTACAACACTAATAACATGAAATAACAAAAAAATAAAAATAAAAAAAATTAAAAAAATTAAGTGATTAATTAATCCCCAGCTTACAAAAATTTACCTGATTATAAAACACTCATAGAATAGGTATTTCACTTATACTTTCATTTGACATATTTGAATTATCATTATCAAGAAAATTCTAAAATTGTATAATCATTACGTAATCTATACTAAACAAAAATAAGAACAAAATTTAAACCAAATTTTTTCAAAAGTTCTTCAAATGTCCGTGCTCCTGGATATTTCCTGAAAAGAAAAACATAGTGAGCAAAATAATATGACATTTATTTAAAGTCAAAACTTGAGTTCATATCATTGTTCATTAGTCCAATGGTCAGCCTGCAAACGTGACAAGGAATCTGCGTTCAAATGTTCTTTTCCTTTACGAAATTTGATCGTAGCATGAAAACGTTGTAAAGCAAGAGATCATCTTTGAAGTCCGGGACTCTGCGAAGCACAGTTCCTGAGAAACTTTAGTGTGTTGTGATCACTCACAATAACAATTTCTGATCCAAATATGTAAGTCTCGAACTTCTTTAAAGCAAAAATTACTGCGTAAGCTTCCTTTTCGATCACTGCGTATTTTTCTTGCACATTAATCAGTTTCTTACTAGGAAATGCGATAGGATGTTCATTGTTCTGTTTATCTTTTTGGGCTAAACAAGCAGCAACGGCATATGATGAAGCATCAGCATATATTATAAAGGGTAGCTGGAAGTTTGGGGAATAACATTTGGGAGTACTACAAATTCCTTCCTTCAGTTTGAAAAAAGCTTATTCACGCCATATTCACTTAACCAAACCACATCATTTGGGGAACTTCGTTTTTTCAAAGTGGTTAAAGGGCGAGGTATGTCTGAGAAGTTGGGCACGTAAGCTCTGTAGTAAGACAATAGCCCTAGAATGCTTCTGACGTCTTTCTTAGTTTTAGGTGTCTTTAGATTTGGGATAGCTTGAACCTTTTCGGGGTCGGGCTCATGGGAACCAGATCCAACAATGTGACCAAAAAACTTGATCTTCCTTTTAGCAAAGTCACACTTTTGAAAATTGATGGTAAAGTTAGCTTTATCTAAATTCGTCAACACAGCATTGAGAGGTTTAAGATGTGACCACCAGTCATTGGAGTATATTGTGATATCGTCGATGTACGATTCGGCGTAATCTTTGTGTTCGACAAGTAAATCATTCTTAGTTCTTTGAAATGTAGCTGTTGCGTTTCTTAATCCAAAGGGAAGAACGACAAACGAATACTCGGTGTGTTACGAAAGAAGCAAGATCTCGGCAATCCGGATTAAGTCTTATCTGCCAGTAAACTTTCAGCAAATCGATTAAACTTATGAATTTAGCCTTCGATACTTGATAAATCAAGTCCGTTGCATTCTTCATAGGGAATGAATCTGTCTCTGGGCATTCAGATATCTGTAGTCTATACATAGGCAGACGGAACCATCATTCTTAGAGACACATACGACGGGATGTGCGTACTCAATTTTGGAAGGAACGATTAATCGTAGGTGCAAGAGTTCCTCAATTTGTCGATCTACTTCTTCCTTTAACGCTTCTGGGATCCGGAACGGTTTCTGCTTTTTGGGTACACTTCCTGGTTTCAACTTAATGTTGTGCTCTCCGACATGAGCGATTCGTGGAACAACAGATTTAAGGTTGGAATGTCTGCTAAGAATCTTCATAATGTCTTTCCTCTTACATACCTCTAAATGAGTAAGATCGACTTCTAACTCATGGTTCACAGGAGTGATTTTAGGGACGTTTTCTATCTCACAAAAGTCTATGCCAGCATCGTAAATAACTCCAACGCTGTTTGATGATGTCTTGAATTTTCTTATTTTATTGGCATGGACATGTCTGATACGACCGTTGGGCAGTTGTACCAAATAGCTATACATGTTCTTCCTCTTAATGATGGTTGCCGAGCCGGTCCGCATATTACCAAACCTTACATTCATTCGGAACCTGCATTTTGCTTCCGAACATAGAACCCGGAATCGAGATCCCTGATTGGTTAGCTCACTGACGTCATGCCTGCCCACCGAATTTGAAAACTGGCGAATCTGTACGGCAAAATACTTATGTATTAAAATGATTAATTATCATGAGATGAAATACCAGCGAAATAAACATATAGGCAGCTTGAAGTAGTTTTAGATCATACGCAATAAAAGAATATACGATTAAAATTACGAGTGCATCACGAATCTTATTTTAAACCTTATTTTCCACTGGTGCTGCCATCTGTTATATAAGTAGACTTATATGACACGTTAGTACACTTTTCATAGACGATTTTTCAGAAAATTTAAAAAAATCTCTAGTCTGTTTTCAATGTGTGTCTATAAAGTTTAATTTAATTAAAATTATTATAAACTGAAATGATTCGCATAATACAATTATTCAAAATTTATTTAGTTGAATTTTTTCCCATAAAAGTAGAAATTATTTTTTGAAAAATTATGAATATCATTTCTTGAGTAATGGTATGTACTCTAAATATTAATAAATGACTTAAGTTACAACTAGATGCATGATATTTAATTAATTAATAAAAAAGGGAATTTAAATAATTCATTGCATTTTTTGTTTTCAATTATTTAGTTATAGTGTGGATATTTTAAAAATTTTGCAATTTATAAAACATTTAACCACGGTGTGTGTATTAAGTATAATGTTGGATTTCAAGTCTATTTCACTGATTGAATTATTTTAATTTACATTGTGACTTTTTTAAAATTTACATTAAAGGTTTTTCTTTGTGATTTTTATTTAATGAGGTTCTTAACATAATTTTATATATTCCAAGACGTTTTGTTTTTTCTTGGATTCTTGAGGGCATGCATTTTAATTCTTTATTTTTGAATCATGAATTACGATTTTATTAAAAAGCATTTTAGGTTTAATGCTTTTTTTTTCATTTATTGCTGAAGGTGTTGGTTAACACTTTAAAAGCACTTTAAGCCTCACTGTCTGTCTAAATAATGACGCAACATTTTATTATAAGTTAGATTTCTCTCCTTGTATCTCTTTTTCAGTGTTGATTAGGGATTATTCCTGATAATTTTCTAATGTGCATTTGTTCCTATTTCTTTTTTAAAAAACATTAAAGCTAAAATGCTTTTTAATAAAATCGTAATACATGATTCAAAAATAAAGAATTAAAATACATGCCCTCAAGAATTCAAGAAAAAACAAAAACATATTGGAATATATGAAATTATGTTAAGAACCTCATTAAATAAAAATCACAAACAAAAAACCTGAATGTAAATTTTTAAAGTGGTTAAATGTTTTTTAAATTGTAAAATTTTTAAAATATCCACACTACAACTAAACAACTGCAAACAAAAAATGCAATGAATTATTTAAATTCCTTTCTTTATTAATTAATTAATTAAATCTCATGCATCTAGTTGTAACTTAAGTCATTTATTAATATTTAGAGTACATACCATTATTCAAGAAATGATATTCATAATTTTTCAAAAAATAATTTCTACTTTTATGGAAAAAAATTCTGCTAAATAAATTTTGAATAATTGTATTATGCGAATCATTTCAGTTTATAATAATTTTAATTAAATTAAACTTTATAGACACACATTGAAAACAGACTAGAGATTTTTTTTTTGAAAAATCGTCTATGAAAAGCGTACTAGCGTGTCATATAAGTCTACTTATATAACAGATGGCAGCACCAGTGGAAAATAAGGTTTAAAATAAGATGCGTAACGCACTCGTAATTTTAATCGTATATTCTTTTATTGCGTATCATCTAAAACTATTTCAAGCTACCTATTTGTTTATTTCGCTGGTATTTCATCTCATGATAATTAATCATTTTAATACATAAGTATTTTGCCGTACAGAGTCGTCAGTTTTCAAATTCGGAGGGCAGGCATGATGTCAGTGAGCTAACAAATCAGGGATCTCGATTCCGGGTACTATGTTCGGAAGCAAAATGCAGGTTCCGAATGAATGTAAGGTTTGGTAATATGCAGCCGGTCCATCGGGCATATACCTTATTTTCGCTATCTGGAATCAAGACAATTACCTTATCACCTTTAAATTCTTTGTGGCGAGTCTTCCTATTACGATAATGGGCATATGCTTCTTCTTTTCCTGCAGCTGTTAGGCCAGCGTGCTCTGCAGCATTTTACAGCTGCATCTTCAAATCATTTAGATATTCAGTAACTGATCTCAATTGTTCAATAGGAATGGGAGTTTCGTTGGTCCAGGAAAATTTTAAGATGGACAATGGTCCAGTGGGGCGTCAGCCATAGAGCATCTGAAAAGGACTAACACCAGTAGTAGCATTCGGGATTTCACGGTATGCCCATAGTAAGAATGGTAAATGTTTATCCCAATCTTTAGAATACTCCCTCAGAGTATGATGTATCATTCCTTTCAAAATGGCATTAAAGCGTTCCACTAGACCGTTAGAACTTGGGTGATCAGGCGTTTAGAACCTAGGAGAGGAACCAAGTCTATTCAGAAATTCTCTGGTCAGAGCGGAAGTGAAGTTACTTCCTTGATCCGTAGCAACTATCTTGGGTATCCCTGTTCTCGTGAAAATTTGAAGCAAAGCGTCGCAAGTCGATTTTGCCGTTAACGTCTTTATCGGAACGGCCTCTGGCCATCTAGTGCACTGGTCCATAGCGCATAGGACATGCTTATAACCTCGACTGTTCGGTTCTATGGGACCTATTAAGTTTACATTAATTATTTGAAATGGTTCATCGGGACTTGAGACTGGCATTATTGGAACTTCGTCAAATGGTCGTTTTTTAGCTTGCAATTGGCAGGATGTATCTGAACTACAAAATTCGTCAACATCTTTTTTCATAGTGGGAATCAAAGGAATACCTCAATCGTTCAGCCGTTTGCTGTTTTCTTTGGTGACCACCCCATAATCTAGAGTGAGCAAGCCTTAACAACTCCACTAAAAATGGAACGACTAATTGGTGAACACGTTCACCTAAAATTTTGTCTCGGTGGTACAGAGTTATCAATCACGTAAAACCGGTTACTTCCTTTCTGGGCATTTCGCCAACACGAAGTCAAACTGTCGTCAACTCTTTGCTCATTTCGAAATTTTTCGGAGTCTGACGTTTCATTTGAATTAACGATATATTTAGAATTCTTCGTAACGTTATCCTTAGACATGACTGCGTCACACTCAACAATTTCCTTACCAATATTTTCAATCATATTGTCATCCTTAGGTACAGCGTTAACATTACAATTACTCAAAGACTCGCTTTCGTTTTCGTAAAGCACGTGTAAATTTAAATCACTATCCTGCATTAAATCACACCCATCATTATGTTTATTCATTACGTCGTACTTTACTTCGTTATCCTGTGGCTTATCACTTTTGCTTTCGTTACATATTAAATTCACTTCCCTTATGTTACAGCTTAATTCACTTAATGTACTTAAAGACAACATATCATTTGATAAAGTAGGTACCATAGCACAAGTTATATAAACAGGTTCTTTAAACTTTAAATCATCTTCAACTTTCGTAAGGGGTAGATTAATTAATGGGGCTTTTAAACTCTGCCCAAACGCACATGTCAACATTACACTACCATGAGGTGTTTTATACTTTTCTGGGACCAGGCTACTTCTAACTACCGATATTTGCGTTCCTGTATCCAAACTCTAATTAAGTCGTTGTTATTTTCAAATCTATTGTCTGTAAAGTATCGACATAACTCTTTTTATTACCATCTCTTTCGTAACGTTAAAACATTTGTCAGAAGAAATGCGAGCTCTCAACACATTTTCCTTTTTATTATTACTTCGTTCCTGACTTTCTGAGTGAAGAAGTATTCCGTGAAAATGTGACTTACAGAAATAACAACGCCTCTTCGAATAACAGTCACGTGTTTTGTGAGATTTTAAATAACACATAAAACATCTATTCTCCTTCATTAATTAATTCTTCCTTCTTTTCATCAGGCGTCAAAACGCAATTCTCGTCTTTATGCATTGCCTGGCAGAAGACGCACCGATGGGGTCTTGGAACCACTTCAACTTTTTTTATTTTTTCCGGGCGTGAAATCTGCCAGTTAGACGGGAAATTGTTTAATTTATTGCTACACGCGTCTTTCTTCCAATGCATTTTTTCAATTATTTTATTTGCGTTTCAGAACTAGATATGGGGAAAGCCGTTATTTTCAAAGAACAGTTGTTCACTGTTCCCGTTCTTTTTCCTGTTCTTTTGAGAACAGGTTCTTTGATTTATGGTAGCTTTATTATGACTATTTTATTCAGTTTAAAAATAAAATATACGTCCTTTTTAACATGTATTATACTTTAGTACAATTGTAAAATATTTAAAAAAATTTTGCAACCAACATACTGGCTTTCTTCAATCAAGTATATTAACAGTAATTTTTGGTAAAAATATTTTAATTATATTAATGTTCTGTAATATACTGTTAAATATGCACATCTTTCTAAAATCGAAAAAGTAGTAAAGAAATGGGAGTTCTGCTCAGGGGGTACCATGTTAATTGTGGGGTACGCCGTACAGGTGTTTTCCCTGGGAAGAGAGAGAGAGAAGGGGCGTGGTCGGAACGGATGTTGAGATCGGATGGGGAGCGGATGCTAAGACCGGATGTTGGAAGGGCTGATAAGAATTTTTTTCCTTTTTTTTTTTTTTTTTTTTTTTACAAATAAGGGGACTTGCAATTTTTTCAGACTTTAACAATTTTTGAAATAAGGAGATTTGTAATTTCTTCAGACTTTAACAAATTTTTCAAATAAGGGGACTTGGAAAAATTTTTCGGACATTAAGATAATTTTTCAAATAAGGGAACTTAGAAAAATTTTCAGATTGTGATGTATTCTCCAATGAAAATAAGGGACTTTGTTATATTTTTAAACGAATTGTACTTTATGGATTAAACCTGAAATAAAAATATTATTAATAAAATGAGGACCCACCAACCACCCGGTAGAACGTCTACCGCCTCATTTCAAATAAAAATTTTTACTGAGCTTTTCCACATCACGCTACTCGCATTCAAGAGTTAATTTATTTTTATTTTTATTTTTTACCAACTTTTAATTTTAAGTTAAATAATTTTATAACAAATACTTTTTTTAATCAAGAGTTTTAATTTTAAGTTAAATAATTTTACAACAAATATTTTTTTAATCAAATGTTTCTAATTTATCAAGAAAAAAAATGTTAATCAAGTGTTTTAATTTTTAGCTAATTTTTGTATACTGATTATACCATATTTCTGTGAAAAACCAGTTTTCTAGAATATTAAAGTAGGGTTTAGGATACCAATACATTTCTTCTACTGTTAGGGAAGTGAGAAAATTATACCACAGAAATATTTTACAAATAATGATTTGGATATAGTCTTATTGCGAGGAAACCATATATCCCAAAAAACTCAAGTTTTTGTATACGAAATGTATGAATACTCAAAGTATTTATCTAAACATTTTTCCTTTAGAGATTACCGATACATTTTTGATAAATTTTAGGCAGCGATTATACAAGTTTATATTTTCTATAGATCAATTAGAGGGGGGGGGGAATTACTTTTTAATACATATCACAAGTAGTATAACAAGATTTATAGAATTTCAATACGATACGAGTTAGACTGTTTATGTGCAACACTAATTTCAGTTTTACTATGAAAGCATAATTTTATACATGAATCAACCTTTTGAGGGATATTTTATTTATGCACTTAACATATTTTATAGAAAGGTGAGTTTAACTAACACAAGCTTTTAGACTGGATAGTACCATTGTTAGAAACTTTAACTATTGAAAGTAAAAATTGAAGATCCGTTTTAGTATACCGCATGTACGCAAATATCTTTCAACTACTTAGATAAAAAAATAGTTTTAATCGCAAAGAGGTATCATTACTTCAACTAAAAAATACAAGGTTTTTACTTACGTGAAGGGACATCGTGTTAAATCTTCTAGTCTCTCGGCAAAGTTCTTGCACCAACTAAGGCTAGCAAGTCCGGAAAATAGAGTAATGATTTAAAATACATTAACCCTACTTCCAGGCCCAACTAGCACATTTTCATTAATTCTTAATCTTGGCTGAAAATATTAATAATATTTTCACACTAAATACCAATAAAATAACACATTTGAAGATATTAAACGCTTTAAAAGTATTTTTTTTCTTATAACAATTTACCAGATTCACAATACTATTTTATGTAGGATGAAATTAGTTACCAAACGAAAATTTAATCTTAATTAGAATTTACTGAAATACAGATACCATGCATGCCTTATTTTCTATTAGGAGAAATCCCTCGAACCCCAGTTTTTGTATACAAACTGCATGAATGCTTAAAGTACTTCTGAAAATATTAATAATATTTTGACACTAAATACCAATAAAATTACACATTTGAAGATATTAAACGCTTTAAAAGTAATTTTTTTTTCTTCTAACAATTTACCAGATTCACAATACTATTTTATGTAGGATGAAATTAGTTACCAAGCGAAAATTTAATCTTAATTAGAATTTACTGAAATACAGATACCATGCATGCCTTATTTTCTATTAGGAGAAATCCCTCAAACCCCAGTTTTTGTATACAAACTGCATGAATGCTTAAAGTACTTCGGCTGATCATGCTATTAATATTAATTACACTCTTTGGATTACCAACTTAAAATTTTGCAAAACATCAAAATACAGGAAAACATGCAAAAATCTTTTAACACTAACAAAAAAAAATCACTCTTAAAAGTAGAACACATCAAAACTGGAAAATATAATTACCAAAGAAGCACATAATTATTTTCAATTAAAGCAATTTGAAAAAAAAATGTAAGAAAGAGCTAATCAGGCAAATAAAATTAGAATTACGGTACCATCTTTTATGTAACTAAAATAATACATAAATAATGCTACACTTACCTTGGACTTGTACCAGCGAGAGGTGAAAATAATAATAATAATAATAATAATATTTACATAATACACAAATATATCCACTGCAGAAAGAAACCTCCACGTGCATACTAAATTTCCCAAGTTTGTAACGTGCTAGTGAACTGATAAGATAAGGAATGCCTACAGGTGACATGCGGAAGTGCGTTGAGACCCTACAGAGCCGGTACAATAACAGTGGGCTAGTTTACCGATAAACTCAGGGAGGGTGTTAGGGGAATACAGAATTGGGGACATGTATTTCATTGTACGTTCAAAAATGGGGACTTATGGATTAAGACGATTACATGTTAGATTAAAGACATTTCAATAGAAACCTTTCCTTTTAGTAAACATCGGCATTATATTCCAAATTAAAATATCAAAGTTAAGCTCCAACGATTAATATATTTTACATAGTTTAGGAGAATAATGAATCAAAAATTAATTTCTGTGAAACAATTAGCAAAGATCATTATACTAAAGCATTAAAGCAAATTATTTTTGCTCAGTTTTGATGAACAGTGCAGTTAGAAATTATAGGCATTGCAGATGAATGAGTATTCATTTATAAAATAGGTATTAAAATTATTGTTTAAAACAATTTTTACAATAATAAACTAAAATTTTTATTTGATAAAGTCATAAACTAAAATTATTAATTAAAACTTGCTAATAAATTAAACATATCAAAATTTTTACACTCAGTTTTTTTATATACTTAAATTTTACGTAGACATCCTTTTAATAAACTCATAAACTAAAATTATTGTTTAAAAAACTTTTTACAATAATAAACTAAATTTTGTTTATTTAATAAAGTCATAAACTGAAATTATTAATGAAAATCTGCTAATAAATTAAACTTATTAAAATTTTTACTCTAAAAGATAGCTAATCACAACATACATCGGAAAAATATAAGCAATTATAATACCTGAAAAATACCGGACAACACTCTTGTTACATGCGGACAAAACATCTGTTTGCTCGGCTAAAGAATTCTTAGGTATCCGTTGCAGGACAGTTTACCTACCCAACCTACAAACTCTACAAATTTAACGGCAACTATAAACTGGTTTTCTCTTATCAGGCATCACAGATCAGATAAGAGATAAGGAAGTGACATGCACAAAAGACATGTGATAGTGACGTGTGCAAATCTGCGATGATTCAATATCCGGTAGGTTTGTTGGCAGGATGTACTATTTACATTTAGTGGCAACTCTCTCTAAACTACAAGCTAAGACAAGTTAGATGATGCAATATTTACAGGGTTGAGAAAGATTTAAGGTAGAGGGCGCTTGGGTGATCACGGGATTTTTTTAAGAACTAGTATGAAGACATTTTAGTTAGATAAAGTGACCAGGTGTGTGTTGCGAGACTACCTTTACACTGTGTGCGCCTATACTTCAGACGTATGTTTTAATTGATTTTTCGCCGAGTTTCAAAAATGTCTTTGCTTGAATCGTTCGAAAATAACTTTAACATTGAATACACTCCCGAGTTTTATACTCAAAGTGAGACCGATGTGTTGCTGCAAGAATTGATGCAATTGCCTTTAGACTCAAAGCCTCTGGAAAGCAATGAAAATAAACTTACTTCGACCCGGAAAGTAATTACTTTTGCAGACGAAGGAATAAATTATAGTTTTTCGGGCGCGACAGTCTCTTTTTCCTCTTGGCTACACATTTTGCAAAAACTACGTGATGATCTACAGAAAGCAACAAATTATGAATTTAATTTGGTACAAGTGAACTTATCCTTTGACGGGCAACCTTCAATTGAAGACGGTAACTACGAAGAATTTTCTCTGGACCTATCATCAGGTGTATGCATTCTAAGTTTTGGATCTAAACGAACTTTGGATTTTAAACCAGCGAACTGTGAAACCACTACCATTAAATTAGAACATGGTTCAATGTGTAAGATATATCCCCCAACCAACAAACTTTTAACGCATGGTATTCCTTCTCCACCTTATGTGACAGACCCGCACATTAACCTAACATTTACCAAAATGTGCATTTATGAGCCTTCCCCGAAATGGGCAAAGTTGGACGATTGGACGGGTCATCTTTACCATAGCTTATATGCCTCTGTAAATGGTACATGGCACTTGGAAAGACATATCTACGTTTCACTTCACGATGAAAAAACTGACTTGAAGATTCATATTAGACAATTTATTCAGAACGCCCAACTAGACTATATACCAACCAGTCAGGGTGTGATGATGCACCCTTCTACATGGATGGAACTTTGCGAAAAACTTTCGAATTTTAATCTGTGTTATAACGATAGCTCTTTTATTTGTAATAATCAACTATCTGTATTTAATGATGATGGATAATGTATCTTACAACAAATTTAACAAACCGGAGATTCATTTACGTTAAAACCAAATTCCTTGATACTTTTAAATGATCAAGTAAAAAAAACTTTGTGAAATAAGAAGTGAAATATCAGAACGCATTCTAAAAACGCAATTTGAGACAATATTACCACATTTAATATTAAAATTAAAGCCGCAAAAATGTAACCGTAAACCGCATTGTGAATATGAAATGGCTAAAGTTCTATTAATGGATATAGTATCTTATGAAATTCTTAAAAGCGTAAAAAAATTATTTAAATGCATAGGATGTATTGAAGATCATCCTTCACAAAGACATGCTTGTTTAAATGCTACGGCTGCTGAAAAGTATCTTTCTGTATGTAATAAAGTATGGTTCGTGATCGACATACCTTACATAGCAAGAGAAATATGCGAGAAAAAATGTACATGCATTTATAATGAAAACTTTTTTACAAACATTTTCTTAGAAGACTATAGAGAGTGTTTTCAAAATGTGCTATTTAATTCATTTTTTCAATTAAAACCTCCTGATTATTTTAATGTAAATGACACCCAATATGCTATCGCATGATGTATATCAGTTGTGCATAATTATGTAGAGCTGTAAGTTTTCTACTGCAATAAGTTTTTACTGACGTATGCATGTTTAGTTATAGAATACTCATTGAAAAGTTGTTATTTTCTTAATTGTGTACATAGTTTGTGTAATTTAATATACATTTTTGTAAATAAATCAGTTTAAATATGAAAACTTTTCTATGTTTTCTTCATGTGTATGTGTGTGTGGATTACTTGCAAAATAAAAATCTATGAAATTTTACTGCAGCAAAAGTGGTAAAGTTAGACATGTTTTAAGATTCTCGTTTTATACTTATCTTTTATACACTACAAGGTAAAAAGTTACAAATTTAACAAAATTTATTGAAGCATGTACTATGGAAACATTAATCTACTACATAGAAATAAAATGTTCTGATTAAAATCATAAACTTAAGTGTGATAGGTAAATTGTGTTACATGAGAATTCACAAAGTACTAATTTTTTATAAAATGAACTTAGCTAAAAAAGTTTGTTTCCATAATTTTATAACTTAATCGATTTTACATGTTTCTCAAAAAAAGTTCAGTAAGATAAAGAAACTTAGTATTTTTAAAGAAAAATTTTTTAGGTGTTCTTTAATGTGTAAAGATCTTACCACATTTTACTTGAAGTAACACAATATTTTAAATTAGACATTATGTTTTTAAAACATCAGAGTATTAACTTGGCATATTTTTGTAATTTTTATTAAGTAATGGGACTGAATATTTTTATAAGAAATATCAACTAAGTGCACGTGCTACACATTTTACTGATTGAGATGGTTATACTTACAAATTTTAAATAAATATGCTTTTACTTTTATACATGGTACTTGTTCAAACTAAGTATACTGCTGATTTGTATATGAGTTCTCATAAGTTATGAAATTATTTCTCGAATGGAACTTAGCTATTAGAACTTTGTAATTTCGTAGAAGTTGTATGCGTAACATGTTTTTGATTAAATGGATTTAAATTTGGTACATAAATAATCAGTTATTTTAGCATAGATGTATAAACTTATCTTTCAGATGCTTTTTATTTTCTTTTGTTGTCCTTACTCATAGCATGTATGTAAAAAGTGTTTGGCAAGTATGTTGTTTACATACTGCATAAATAATCGCATTAGAGCTTCATCAATTTTGTTTGCGTCAGTTTTAGTCACCTTCTTAGGCACAAATTGGCTAATAATCATTTGAATTTTCCTTTTACCTTGATTCTTTGGTGAAACTGAAACAATTTCTTCTGAAATTCTAGATTCTTCCTCTAGTATATTTTCAACTCCTGTAACACTGACTTTCACATTCTCCCTTTCGTTACGGGATTCTTCAACATTTTTATCATTTTACCGAACACAAGGGTGTTTCACTAAGGGGTGTAGCCAAGGGGGGTCATAACCCCCCCCCATAAGATATTTTTTGCCATACAAAATGTATATTCTTCACTACATTATCACACATATGTATACATATATATGAGTTGCAGTAGTCGTAACCCCCCCCCCCCATGAAAAATTTCTGGCTACGCCCCTGCTTCACTTTCATGTGTCTTTTTAAATTGCTAGTTGTAGATTTAGAACATACTGTCTGTTTACAAATATTGCACAAATCTTTGGAAGCAGCGGAATCAATAACTTTAAAATAAGTCCAAACAAAAGATTTTTTTCTATCCATGAGGAAAAACTATCCAAACATAAGCATATCTAAGAGTTGTTCCAGTAACAGCCCAAAGGAATGATATGTTTCAACTTGAACTGTCTGATAAAATATGCCACGTGACTGTATACCCTTTTGTTTTTTCTTCTTCAGCACTACTACAATAAAAGAGCCGACAGACCACAAGAGAAGCAAACCGCCGAAGCTGACAATCTGCGATGAAATCCCTTGCAGGTCTTTGTCGAAACTCTTGCAGGAACGGGAGGAGGGGGAGTTGAAGAAGTTTTTTTCGGGATTTCAAACATTTTAATACAAAAATAATAAAGAAAACTCAGCATGTTATAAGAGTGTTCACTATAATGACCTCTGGAGAGAAAGTACCCCCTTAAAGACCGTACCCACTGGGTCTGGGCTCTCCCCTCCCCCCACGAAATTTGAAAGTTTGTTAACAAAATAATAAAGATGAAGCTTTTCTGAAAAATTCAGCCTTTTTCTTTCGTTTCGTCCCCCTTCGAAATTTTTGTCTAGATAATTTTTTTTCTGGATACGGTCCTGACCCCTTGTCCCCTAACTAAGCATTCATGCAAGACCGTACCCAAGAACGTGTGAATCAGGAAGTCTGCCCCCCCCAACCGAATTTAAAATGTTGTTATCAAAACAGGCGCGGATCCAAGGGGAGGGCGCCCCTCCTGGGCAAAATCCCAAAATCTGTTAAAATATATTACGAATGAAAATTAAGTAGCCTTTCTCTAAAGGGTGTATGGCGGGTACTACTCCCTGTCCTTTTTAATCATCGCTCATATATAGATTTTATCAGTAATATAATTAATTACATTAATTAGTATAATTGATTATATTAATTAATTATAAAATGATTCTGTGCATTCTACCCCCCCCCTGTTTCAGGTACAAAATCGACCCCTCCTTGAATAATTTTTGGATCCGCCCCTGTAACAAAATAATAATGAAGTCTTTTTCTGAAAAATTCAGCCTTTTTCACCGTTCGGTCCGTCTCTTTAACTTAAAAAAATATATTGTTCCATGTCTAGCTCCGAAAGCTTATGAATCTGGCTCGGCTTAAAAAAAAAAAAAAAAAAAAAAAAAATACATTCCTTCTTTGGCTGCGACTACAAATAAAAATATATGTCTCGGCATCCAGCTTGAAAGATATGGCTTTGGCTCCAACGACAAACATTTTTAGCTCTAAAGTTTAGACTCTAATTTAAAATATTAAATAAATCCATCTCGTTAAAAAAAAAAACAAAAAAAAACCCTGTGTTGCCTTCAGGTTGAAAATATACGGTATGGACTTACTCATTTCCAATGGGGAGCCCACAAAAGAGTCGATACGCTCTTAGAGCTTAAAAAAAGAAAAAAAAGGTACAGTTTCAGCTTAAAAAGTACATGCTCCAGCTTAAAAATTAAAGACATTCCATTTAAAAAGCTGTAAGTATCAGGCACCAGATTAAAAATAATACTCGTGTATAAATATATATATTGCTCCGACTCCGATTTAAGAAAAGGAACGACTTTGGCATATAAAATTACATGGCTCCGAAAATCCAGCTTAAATGGCTTCAGACCAGGGCCATACCCAGAAAATAATTTCGGAGTCAGGGGGCATGGTATATCGGGACAGAAATTTCAGGATATATCCCCCACACCCAATTTTCGTCTTATTTAGCAAGATTTTTAATTTTTTTTACTATTGCGCAAACATTTACTTCACTGCATTTCATACCCCTCAACATTCCCACCTCGAAAAAAACTTTCTGGCTACGTCCCTGTATAAACACCATATGCATATAATGTGATAACTTCGGGGGGCGCAGCGTCCGAACTCATAGGACCCTCCCCCCCCTTCTAAGTACGTATTGGCGTAGCCAGAAAATTTCCATGGGGGGTGTTTACGACTAGTGTAACTCATATATATATATGTATATGCGTGTATGAGAAGTAAGTAAAGAATATACATTTTGTATGACAAAAAATTCCTCATGGGGGGTTGTGACCCCCCTAACCCCCTCCTTGTCTACGCCACTGTAAGTACAGCCTTGTTTCTGATTCCAAGTCTACAACTTTGACCCTGAATTCAGCTCAGAACGGAATTAAAGGAAAAGAACAGATGAATAAAAGAACACCTTTCACCCCGTTTACCAAAGAATACTTCGTTTACCCTGTTCTGCAAAAGAACACTTAGCTCTCTGTTCCCCAAAAGAACACCTAGCTCTCCGTTCCGCGAAAGAACACCTAGCTCTCCGTTCCGCGAAGGAACACCTAGTTCAAGAAAAGAACTCTGAACTAGGTGTTCCAGCTCACTGATCGCTGAACACTTTCTCCAGCCGTGATCAAAGAACTTTTCAGCCAATATGAATAACATTTTAACACATTTTTAAGGTAAAGTCTACCTTGGACACGAAGTCAACGTTTGCGACCCAACTTTCTATAGTGAAATTGTTTATTTTATTGTGTTGCAGCTTATCTTAACCCTTGCTTTTCTTATTTTCTTTCTTCATCTTCGAGATACCCTGTTTGTTGGAAAACGGTCGTCAAAATAAAATATAAGTGAAACTGCTTTCATTTCACAATATTTTTGGACAAGGCGTGCACAGTATCACCAGTTTAAGTCCCGTAGGACATTCAAAAACTGAGAAGAAGCAAACTTAAGCAGTTAAGGAAGTGTTTGCTGTTGCGTCGTTGCAACGGTGAAGCAAAAACTGAAACATTACTGAAGTTGTTGGAAACAAAGAAAAAAAAAAGACCGCTGAGATTAGATATTCTAACATTCTAAAAAACAATTAAGTTTTAAAAAGCAAGTTTGATTTGTGAAGGAATGACTTCACATTCCCGCCATTTTCAAAGTCAAAAAGCCTACATATGTACAGTGGCAGATCCAAGAAGAGGGGGAGGCGATAGGGTGATTGCACCCCCTTAGGCTGACTAAAATTCACTAACTAAACCTATGTTTATCCTCTTTTAAAATCATTCATTCATCTTTTAAAAAGTCGTAACGTAAATTTTCTCATCATTTAAAAAGTCGTAATGGAGAGGACTCCTTTGACCGATTTAGCCATTGCTAAAGCGCAACCCCTAGTAGCACAACTAGTTCAAATTACGTTCAAATTGCGTTGGAAACACGTTTTTTGACGTTCAAAATCGTGTTTTAAACGTTTTTGGACTAATTGTGCTACTAGGGACGCCGGGCGCCAGTAGAACCAGTGGTGTAGCCAAGAGGGTGTTTTGGGAATCAGACCACCCCCCCCCCTAAAAAAAAAGAGAGAGAGAGAGAGAGAGAGAGAGAGAGATACGGGAAAGTGATACATATATATATCGAAGGGAAAATTTTGGAACCCGCCCGACCGCCCGAAAGGAAATCCTGCCACTGAACAGATCATTCAAAAAACGAAGGATTCTTTTCCGTTACAACTTTTTAAATGATGTGACAGAAGTTAAACGTGGGTTCAATATGAAAAATTGAAAGGGTTTTTTATATATAAAAAAAGTTATCCATATTTAATAATATACTTCGTCCTACCTATCCCCCCTTCCTTGAAGCATCTCTGAATCTGGCACTGATATTGACAGTTTTGAAATTTAAAAGTTAAAAAAGCCAACCTATATATGAATATTTTAGTGATCAAAAATGTAACTGTGTTGCCGAGAAAAGTGAAGCTCAGTGAACGGAATTTGATACGTGTTTGAATTCTTTGTATAAATGTCATACAATCTGGTCGACGACCTCTAGCAACCTAAATTTTATTCTGCGTGACTGAAAGCGTTTCCTTTTCGATCGTTCCTGCTCTGAGTGTGATGCCAGAATGTATTGTGTTTGTTTCTTTGTAGGATCAGATGGGTCTATGGAACTTCATCCTGTGTCTAGTTCTGCTGTTTGTCTTGACCGAAGCAAGTGAGGATCTCAAGCAGTCAGATCGCAGAGGTGAGAGGCATGTATGTACGTATGTGTGTGCGTGATTGGGGGGGGGGGGGAGTAACGCTGTGCAGTCTGGCCAGTGGAGTACCGAAAATTTATTACGGGGAGGGGGGGAGAGAATTATGTTAATTATGAATGTAAGTTTTGATGCGTGATGTAAAAAGAACCAATTATAATTTGTGCAAAGATGAGACATAAATATACAAATTTAGCACGTATTTCAGTTCATAAAAAATCGGAATTTCACGGACAATATCAACCTGGTTTTCACGGGAGAATCTCCCTTACTGGTGAATAAAGAATTTTTGCTGTTTTTTAACGGAAGTTCTGTTAAAAAACGAAAATTATCTGTGAATCTTCTGAAGTCTAGTTCTAAAAGGGGATTTTCTGTTCTCTTTCTGGCACCTGCGAGCTTGGACTAATGAAATGGTCTCCGAGTCACTTCCGCTCGTAATCAAAATAATATCCACAAAGCTGATTTTAGGAATTTTGAATGAAACATGTTCGTTGCTCATTCTGCCTGCAGTTCAAGTTGAAGTTAAGATCCATTGAACGTACAAAAATATCGTCGCATTACGCATGTAATAGATGACTCCAGGTAATTGGGGTATAGCATTTTACTTAATGCTAAGTCCTTTTGTTGTAGGTGCTACGTTAATGCAGTGGACACGACGAAGCTTTCTTCTCGGTGTATTCGCTTGCGATAATTTTATTTTATAACCGATTACCAAATGCATCTTTTTCATACTCAGAGTTGTGAAATAAATTCAACCTAAATATGGAGGGATGCTTTCGGTAAATATTTTGCTTCAATGGACATAGTTTCTTACGATTGAATTATAAAAATCTCGTAGCTGTTGTAAAACAAATGAAGTCCTATAGTCCTGGACCTAACTACAGTTCTATGGGAAAGTTTGAGTATGGAGAATTTTTTTTCAGAAATATTTAATAGGTGCCTTAGAAAGTATTTTCGGCTTGGGTGGACATCCGCCACCTGGTACATTTTCTGGCTATGACATCCAGGGTGCGAATTGAACATTTTCTCCAGGGGGGGACATTTGAAAGAAAACATTCTCCAGGAGGGGACATTTGAAAAGAAAAAAAATTAGAGGGAAGGCGTAAAATACTCCACTAATATAATATATTAAATATTACCTGACAGTGCAGTTGCCAACATGTCTGAGAAGGGACTTAAATTCAAACAAAAGTCGACCTCCGATTTCCTATGCACATATATTCCTGCCTATGTCGATTCTACGTCTACCCTCAAATTCGGCTCGTGGCGGAGCAGCGCTTGTTCGTTCATTTCGCAGTCTTAATTTGAAACCTGACCCCAGTTGCAGAATGAGAAGTGGCATCAGGCTTGTATATATCTATTTAAAAGGATGTTTGTAACTTGCTCCTTTGTCTAGTAAACAAAAGAATTTCTATTCTCAATACTTAAAATCGTTAGGTAATGTTGAATTTGTAAGGACAGAGACTAATTTTAACATTTCTCCAGCAGGGGATAAATAGTATCCCTGGCAGGGATTAATTAGTATTTCTCTAGCCAGGGATATTACGTTCTGCAGCCAGGGACAATCCCCGGCACCCCCCCCGTCAATTCGCACCCTGATGTCATCATCAATGATGGCGGCTGCTCGATCACAAAATTTCTTATATCTAAGTTAATACTTGACCGATTAGCATAACAATTGTACCTATAAACTGTAATTACTATTTGTAAGATGAAAGTAGCGATGGTTTTTAAATGTTGCTATCTCTACTTATTATAAAAGAAGATGTCTGTGGGTC
Source organism: Cheiracanthium punctorium (assembly GCA_038373885.1). Classification (NCBI taxonomy): domain Eukaryota; kingdom Metazoa; phylum Arthropoda; class Arachnida; order Araneae; family Cheiracanthiidae; genus Cheiracanthium; species Cheiracanthium punctorium. Next base: position 101,156 of record JAWZYV010012862.1, read on the forward strand.
TGTGTGTCGGCGGCGTTACGGACAAACGGCTACACCTAGAAACACCAAATTTGGTACTCGGGAAGATCTAAACATGAAGTTGTGCACCTCGAAGCGATTTTTTCAAAATTCGACCTAGAATTTTATTTTATTTTATGTTTTACGCGATTTTTGGCATTTTTTCTCACCTAATTCGTAAGAACGGCGGAAATTACGCTCGCAGCAAAACGACATTTGTATCATCGGATAGAGGAGAATTTTTTTTAAAAAAACAGTTTGTTCTGAATACGTAACACGATTTACCGATTTTTAGGAATATTTTTACTAAGCATGTGTTTCGACAAATGTTTTCGTAAAATAATTTTAAAACTGACGCATCTTGAATTCTGTCCGTCATAACTTTTTGATATTTTGACAAATCGTGGAATATTCCTTTCTCCCTCTTTTAAAATAAAAACGAAAACATTATGTAGATTAGGTGATTTTTTACGAATTTTAATGTAACCTAATGTTTAGAATTTAATAGCATCAACGCGGAGAGCTTACGGGATTACATTAATTGATCATGGCACGTGATAATTTAATTGCGTTGCCACAAAAAGGATTAGAAAAAAGGTTTTTTTTTCAACCAATCAAGTTTTTAAATGGGATATCGGAATTTCAATGCGCAAGTGAGGATCTATGACGTCAAATGCTTTAAAAAACGTAAAAATTACGCCACAAATTTAACTCATTTATCCCTGCTCTTTTTTTAACACAAGGAGGCGATATTTTGATTAAAACTTGCTTTAGAAATAAACTGAGAAATTCATGATTATTATTATTATAAGTGGTATTTTAATCCGTTGCTTATTTAAAAATTGAAATACACTCTATAACAAATAAATCGACGCACCAAGAAGGAGGTGTCCGATTGAGACGAAAATTGGTGGATAGGAAGACAATGTACAGAATAGTAAATGATTAAAATTTCAGAACAATTGAATAATTTATTTCAGAGTTACAGTAACAAGTTCAATAAGGTGTTGACCCCCCGCTAGCCTGGATACAAGCTGCCACACGGCGTGGCATAGACCGATAAAGCTCTCGGATGGTCTCCTGCGGTATTTACTGCCAAATTCGCTCCAATTGTCGAACGAGGTCATCAACAGTCCGTGCCAGATGCAATCGCCTTCCCATCATATCCCAGACATGCTCGATGGGAGAGAGATCTGGCGATCTGGCAGGCCAAGGAAGTTTGACAAGCTTGCAGACAGTTTAGAGCAACACGAGCCGTATGTGGTCTGGCATTGTCCTGCTGAAAAACCAGCCCAGGGCACTGCAAAAGGAACGGTAGCAAAACAGGTCTTAGGATGTCGTCCACGTACCGCTGTGCAGTAAGTGTACCTCTAATGACGACCAAAGGGGTCCGGCTGTCAAAGGAAATGGCACCCCAAACCATAATGCCTTGTTGAGGGCCGGTGAGGCATGCAATCGTGAAAGCAGGATCCCCCCTCTGCCCTGTGAGTCTCCAAACACGTCTTCGATGATCGTCAGGACACAGTTGGAAGCGGGATTCGTCGCTAAAGACTATACGTCCCCAGTCGGCATCATTCCAACCTGATCGAGCCCTGCACCACTGTAATCTGGCTCGGCAGTGTGCAGGCGTGAGTGGCAGGTGGCGTAACGGTCGGCGCGAGCGTAGATTTCGCTCTCTCAACCGTCTGTGAATGGTCATGATGGACACTGGTGTTTGGGTTGAACGTCTGATGGTTGATAGAGATGAAGAAGCTGATCGGACCATCACTCTGTCCTCACGATCTGTTGTAGCCCTAGGTCGACCGCTACCATCCTGACGCTGCACTCTGGCATTTTCCACCCATCCTTGCCAGCATCTTCGAATCGTCGCATCGCTTCAACTCAAATGACGAGCGATTCTCCGATTAGTCCAACCAGTCTCTTTCAATGCAATGATACGACCTCTGTCAAACTCTGACAGTTGCTCGTAATGAGCACGAATCCTGCAGCGAGGCATTTTTTAAGTTGTTGAAAGGTCATCTGAATCGCAATCAAACCGAAAGTTTTAACAACCGTTGAAGAACTGCTCCTTATATACGTCTGCTGGATGCAATGTTCCGATGCGCTAGAGATCAAACTATTCATTCATTGGACACCAAATTTGAATCATTTGCATATCTGTTCAAAACATTCATGCATTAGAAATTTCAAAGGAATCGGATGATTGTTTCTTGGTGCGTCGATTTTTTTTGTTATAGAGTGTATTTTAACGCGGCTGAAAATGTTCTTTATTTTAAAAGCTACAAAATTCATTTTAAAGCGGGATATATTAAAAATTTTCTATTTACTTTTTTATTTTTCGCATTTAATTATGTCGCATTCATATATGTTTCCTAACATATGCATGTTGCGAGTATAGTTTTATTTTAACGTTGAATTACGTTCCTCCATAGTGTCCTATTCTAATTTTCAACGTCGTTGTAAATTTTAACATGATACCGTTTGAAAGCTATTAAGTAAAATATCCAAATTAACTCCCTCAACCAGCCGGAGTATCTTTTAAAGATAGTTAAACAGTGACGTCATAAATTTTGAAAAATGCGTGAAATTTGTAAACTCTGCAACTCTAACGTCCTGTCACAGTTATAGCGATTCTAAATAGTTCCTGGAGATGACAAAGTTAGATGTTTTCAGTAGACATAACTATGGAGGATTTATAAGATATGTTTATATTGGATACATGGATATTTAAGTTGGCACCGCTTGAATATTTTTCACCATGGTGAGATTAAATGTTTTGCGGTGCTAAGTACGCCAATTTTACAAAACTATGCATAAATCAAATTTGTATGGAGAGCTTCCTTAATAGCAACTATTATGTGAAATGAATAATGTTTATGGTAATGCGTAAATTGCTAAAGAATCGCCAAAGAATAAAAAGGTCCCATTTGTGCCAAATAATGTAAGCTGTTTCGTTAAATTGAGCATTACGGAGGGAGAAGCGAAGATAGATAGTATTAATATGCGTAATAGGTAGTATTAGTAAATTTGTAAGGATGATATGAATAAATCCCAATATAATACGTTAATAAATATTTCTTTAAATTAAAAGTGTTCTGTTTATCCCTTTTCAAGGGTTGTTTTACAACCAACTGAACGATAAGTAATTCTAATTTGTGTTGATATATCCCGCAGTAATTCAACAGAGGAGATTACTTGAACTTTTTAAAAATGAAATTCTGTTTTGTCACATGCAGATATATGAAGAGCCGGTGCGCAGCTATTTTAAAATAAACGGTTGTCCATTTCATGTAGTGTCAGGTATTTAATGCTACAACTTGAACCTAAAAACAGCAAGATATAGAAATTTGAACACATTTGAAAGTCAGGAGTTCTCTGCAAACCACTAAGTTTTTCACTTTTCTGATCGCGAATGACACTGACATAGTTTTTTGAGTTATTATATTGCAATGATGCCAAGTTAGTACTCAGGACGCAAACTTTACATCATAAGTCAAATAATTTTGCTTTTATTTTAGATTTCACATCACTGGAATTAAATGGAATTACACATGTAAGGAAAATTTTCGTTTCCTACCGTGCGAAGAAGGGGCACGCAGCTAGTAAATTAATAAACAAAAAGTTAATTTGTTATACTATTTTCGACTACAACATAGACATATTATACAGTGAATAAAAAAATCATTATAATGAAACTGCAAAAGGATTGTTACATATTGAATCTAACCCCTGACTGCCACACTTACTGAAAGAGCAACAGGTTACTTTATTTGCCCTACAAATACAAGAATATTACGAACATTTTAAGCAATTACATGCCCCAATAAAATCAGTTGGCTATTTCTGTAAATTGTTTTCTGGCACTAAATCATCTTCTATTACTATGAAAATCTGGTAGCATGATTTTGTGGATGGTACTTGAAATATCCTTATTGTTTTGTTTTTCGTATCGTGTTTTGTACAGTGAAGAATACAAATAATCGCCGATCTTAAACACATTTAATATATTTTCCTTTGCATATTGTGAAACCAGTGCTTTTGCTAGTAGACTGTGTAATGGATTAGGAAGTATAGCAAACGGGTTACCTTTTTGTGAAATATATTTAAACATTAAGGACACCTTTGCATCTAGGCTCTGGGTTTGCTTCTTAGAAAACTCCTGCTGGATGTTCAAACCGTCGACAATAGCAATGGAGCCCTCAATTTCCTAAAATAGATTTGATATCATCAGACGCTCATGATGTGTTATGTCCCATTCTGGTACAAACTGCTTTTGCTTAGTACGCCCTACGATACCAGATGAGCTTTTTTGGGATCTATTAATGGTTTGTTCTAATGCAACGCGTGTCTGCTGCAACAACTGAAAATTTATGTTCATACCGTTTCACAACATTCTTTCCCTTCATGAACATTTCATGCATCTCCGGGGCTGTCTTGGGTAGTCTTCTCACAGACTTCTCATGCCTTCAAAATATAAAGAAGCCCATCGTTGATAGTTCACACATTCAAAGACAGAAAATACTGGTAGAAGTTTTTGTACTGTGTCTAATTGCAATTCCTAGAGACCTTGTCTATCAGAACGAATCAAATTTTTTAGAAGCTGGAGCAATTTCAGAAATTACCCCAGTGCAAAAACTATTCTGATGTTTGTCGTTCCTTGTTCAACAAATTTCAAAAAGTCTGTGAAGAGTTTCTCCACTTTGACATCTACATCTATTTACTTTGTTTTATTTTTTCCCATGCCGAAAAATATTCTGCTGGTGGCAATTCTTATGAATCTAACTTTTCAAAGTTAAATTCATAGGACACAATGGAATATTCTTCCAAAAAGGACTTCATTTGCAATCTAATCATCGTTTCTCCCAGCATAACTATTCCTTTGATTCTCCTCAAATAGTTTTTACCATGTAAAACAGTGTCTACCACATTTACTTCAAACACTGAGAATTCAATAAGCACATTGGATATTCCACTTCCACAAAGATAATTTACCTATACAACTAACCACAATTTTAGCCATGTGGAATGCCCACAACATCGATACAATATTTGTAAATTTATTTGGATTGCTTAGCAGGACTTCACGTGCAATGGCTTATACACTTTCATCACATGTTACTGGAAAGTACTGTTGGTTTAACTGGTCAAAGACACTATTGAAATTTAACAGAATTGAGTAAACATTTGCATGATGATTTACTGGGTCCGCAATTACTGGCAAAAATCCAACTTGTTTTTGCTGTAAATCTTCTTTTGAAGGAGGTGCTTGGAAAGAACTCCGCGATGGTACAAGCTGTTCAAGGTTTTCTTCTGGAGTGGAAAGATCGTAATCAATAATAACATCAGAACTGTGGAAAATAGGTTCTGCAAATTTTAAAAACTGCGTTAAGATGTCTAAATTTTCGTATTGCTTTTTTTTTTATCCTTATCCATTGTAAATAAATCTGAGTTAACTTCGTAATCGCTTGAAAGATTAGGACGTTTTTCAAGTTTGTAAAACGATTGTAACTTTTGGCATGGAAGAAGTTCTTGAATTGGTTTCAAACCTCGTGTGTGATACCAGCCTTCGATAAACGTGGTTTAAGTGGTATATCCAGCGTTTGTCTTGAAAAAGATCACACATGTTATGAGAACCTCCTATACCAGATAAGATACATTCCTCATGATAAAAATTACTGTAGGCGCCGATTGTCTATGAAATAATCTTGAAATGACTGGGAATGGATACTTCATTAGGAGACTGCTTAAGAGCATATTGTGCAAGATTATGATGGTGATGAATCGCTTCACTGTAGCTCACACCAATACCTAGATGATTTAACTTGTTATCAATGCTTCGTTTTTACACGTCTCATGCATTGTTTCCTCCAGCATGATATGTAATGGCGTTTTTTTTTTTTTTTTACTCCGAGATCTATGTTGTAGTATATGATTTGCAATAACACTCGTGCCTTAAGATACCACTTCCGTAAATGCATCATTTTTTCAAAGTCTTCATCCTTTTCTCTTTCAATGATATTATATCAGGTTCCTTGATGGAATTTGGATCCATACCAATTAACGTACTGTATAAGTTTAAAAAAAACTTTTAGTATTTTACTCTTAGTTCAAGAGCTTGTAAGGTCCTGAGTATCACCATATTTACCTTTGAGCCTAAAGTCTAGCTTCTGCAATGAATCTCTCAGTAGAATACCACATTCTGTTAGAGGATTGCAACTTCTTAGGACATCTGCGACTTCTTCTGTTTGAAGAGACGCAGAAAAGAAACATGACTGGTTTATTTGCCTCTTTTACGTGCTTGCCTCTTTTGCCTGCTTAGGTTTTGTAATGTAACTAAGGTTAGGTAATGTAACTAAGGCTGCATCCATAACCTCCCAGCAAACACACACCTGCTGGCGGAGTACCTTGCCAGTGCCTTTCTGCCTTTACGTCCAGCACCGGCCCGGCACTGCAAAAAGTGACCGAATCGTACCAAAAGTGGTCGCCCGAGAAGCACCTTGCCAGAAGCCCGGGAAGGCAATGGCACTGTGCTGGCATACTGCATGTGCCGGCCGTTACTCACAATAAAGGCACTGGCCCATTAAGTTTAAAATGCGCAAAATGAAACGGCGGGGTGCCAGCGATTATTAAAAATAAAGGCACTGGCCCGATATCTTAACAGTGACTGTAATATAATGGCACTGTGCTGGCTTAGTGCCTTCTATTAAGAAAACGATAAATCTGTCAATATTAATTTTATTTAAACCACATGTAAACAAAATAAAAAAGTAACTTAATTTTTTTAATTAAAACTGCTTGAAATAATTAAATTAAAAATATATTTTTAATTTAAAAACTTGTCTACTGCAAAATGAACTTAAAATTAAACTAATATTTATATAAGTTTGATTAATCAAACCAGTTGAACCTAAATTAAAAAATGAATTAGTTTAAAAAAAACCTCATCTAGTTGAATATTAGTTAAAACTAAAGTTCACTTTGCACTGAACAAGAATTCATACATTAGAAAAAGATGTTTTTAATTATTTCAAGCAATTTTAATTTTTAAAAAATCACTTTTTTACTTTATTTACATGTGATTAAAATAAAAGAATATCAGTAGATTTATCCTTTGTTTATTGGGCTGAACAATATCATTATTTAAATCTTGTATTTGGTACTGTAACCACCTAAATACTTCTTTCAAATAACATGTTTTTTTCTTTTTTTTTACAAACCTGTTAAAGGCAAAATCACATGTTCAGGGTGATTTTGAAGACCATGTAAAAGAATATAATTTTTAAACAAACTGAAGAATAAACTGTAAACTTTTATGTACTAATACTTGTGCTTGAAATATATTAATGTGTCCAATTGTTTCTGACTATGTATGTTTCAAGCACAAGTATTATGTACTAATACTTGTGCTTGAAATATATTAATGTGTCCAATTGTTTCTGACTATGTATTGGAATTCTTTTGAATGCTCCTGAAAAACTATGAATGCTACACAAACTATTTTCAATGTAAGGCCTTATTTTGTACTCCTTAACAACATACATGAAATTTACTTTGTTTGAAATAGTTGAATGTCGAAAATACATTTTAAATAAAAGACTACCTATACAGTGTAATGATTGATTCTTTTCTAAGAATTCTTTTGTGAGCTCCTGTAAAAAGCTTTAAGTGCTAAGGACACCATTTTCAATACCATTGTATTATCATGAATTTTTAAAAGGCCTGCAAAATTTCAAGTTACTTGAATGTCTAGAAGTGGGTGACAATTTAATTAAACGATTTCATTGCCATAATACATACATGTGAAAGTAATAAAAACGTGTTTAAAAAAAGTAATAAACTTTTTTATACAACCAGAGTAGAAGGGACACGTATCTGATTCTTTTCCAAAACTTCTGTCAAAAATGATCATAAGGAAAACTTTTTGTGAGAAATTATGGTTTTTTTTTGGGGGGGGAGTTGTTGTTCTTATACATAAGTACTTGCTTTTGTCTTTTTCTAAATATGTAATTGATATATGTGATATTTTAAAAATTATTTTGAAGTTTACATGAACTAATTTAGAAAAATATCTCACAATATATATGCAAGGCCATATCCCCTTTCTCCAAGTTCCCATTATTCTTTTAAAAAAATGAGTGATGAAATCTTTTTGTAAAAATTCTGCTTTGTCTACCATATAGACTCTCTCTGAAAATTCTTTCTTGATGTAACTCTGCACACATGTGCATAAATGTATATAAAATACATATGTTATACCATATGATATGCATGAGACCGCTTAAAAAAATGGTATATTAATGTCATTTAATTGGTTATAAAAAAAGTAGTTAACTTTGGAGTTGGGATGTTATTTTTCAAAAATATTGTATTTTAAAAAGGCTTTTAACCTTAGGATTTGCATAAAAGTGCGAAAATTTTTCATATATACATAAAAAGTGGCTGTATATCTTTTTGAACAATAATTTACTGTATTAGCCCGAATATCACATGGTATTTTTTGACTGATCTTTTCCCGTTAAAAACCTGACTCGTGCTAAATTCGAGGCCTAAATATAGGATTTTGCTAATTATTTTTATGAAAAATTTCTGAGTTGTGTTATATTCGAGCCAATGCAGTAACTTTTTTATCAATAATCAGTTCTCGTAATTGCCTGAAATTTTTAAATCTTCTGCTTCAATATCATTAGGTCTTTCACTCTTTTTTTCAATCATCTCATTTTGGATTCTGTTTTTCACAGGTGTATCTGTAAGAATTTCTGATTTTTTTTAGGTTGTCTCTATTTTTTTTTTCTCTTTTGGATCAGCCTTAGAAAAAGACATTACCATCACTGGTGTCATTTTTTTGTCTTACTCTTCAGTAATTTTCTTGAGGAACTGAAGATTCTGTGGGTGATGTGGAAGACTAATTTAAATAAATTTATATCATCCAGACATTAAAAAGTAAGAAACTTGCAGAAAGAATGACTATATAAATGAGAACAGTGGGTCCCCATTTCAGGTGACCCAGTGTGCCCCATATGAACCAGTATTATTTTTCACCTGAAAATTCCATATCGTTAAAATATTCATTTAAATAAAACATAATAGAAAAGAAGGTAATTTAAACTATATAAATATACCACATAACCAGGGTGCCCCCCACAGCACAGCCACAGAAATAGTTGCTTTAGTAGCCTTCAGGGTATAAAATAGTAGCCTAATAGTACCCTTCAGGTTACAAAATAGTAGCCTTTATGGTAAAAATAGTATCCTTTTTAACAATCTAAACAGACTGAAATCTTCTAAACAAAGTTTAAAAAATGTTAAATACACATTTTTGTTTTCTGAAAGAAGTTTATACTATATTTATGAAGATTAAATTCATTATACATTACTCTGTAGCAGATGATGCTTGCGCTTTAGTTCTGTTTCCTTAGATGCAGAAATTCATAGGACATAAAATTATAAAGCAGACAGTTTTCAATGTCTTTCCAAGTATTTTTAGTCAAACATAAAATGCAAAACACGGTACACTCTCTCAAAACTACATACACCAGAATCAATTAACATGTAAAATACAGAATTTTAGATCATGGAATTGTTAATATAACTTTTTGTTGAATTATTATGTGAATTAAAAAATAAATAAATACTCAAAACAAAAAAGGTGACTCTTTAAAAATTAAAAAAATTCCTTTTAAAAATGAAAAAAAAAATTACACAGTTTAAAAGCAAGCAGCAGGTGCATTAACTTTCATGAAGCATACATAATAAAAGTTAATAGTGTTCCGAAAAGTAAGTTTTGCATTGTGTTGGATGTAAATCTGTTAACTAGAACGCAAGATAGGAGCATTAAATATTCACATAGGATAGCATCAAAATTAGGGGCTGCTTGTTAAATAGTGTATCTGTTGGCGATATCGCTTGGCTGGGTTAAATTTTGGGGGCTTATTTTTTGCACCAATTTTGTCAATATTTTGCCAAAAAATCGCTAAGACTGGCTACATCTGAAATGACTTTTTTTTTTAAAAGAGATTTGCAATGTTTACTTGCCCGCTTAGCATTACACAAATGATGCAAGGAAAATGATAGATAATTTAGTAAACAGATTTTGCCAGAACATTTGAGAAAACTCCTCAAAAAGTATAAATACGTGAGTAGGTCATCCCACTGTTTCAGCCTCGAACTGGTTTTCTATCAAACACTAGCTATTAAGAACATATTGCTTTGCATAATTTTGATGCCAGAGACACCATTGTTTTGCCAAGCTGTATTTAAAAATTTGTTTATGAATTCAGTATTGTTGCATGCTGTGGAGCAGTCAAGGGTTCGGCTCAAGTATTCTGATATTTTATCAAACAGAACAATTTTATTTACTGTTAAGAAATTGCAGAGGAAGTTGCTTGGAGTAATGATTAGTTATCTACTAGAATTACTGCTTGTAAATTGTGCTTTGAAGATTGTTTGACAAGTTTCAAGAAACAATTATGTTTGTGTTTCGTCCTGACATCTCGACTGGCTAGTGAAAGTTTCTACAAACACCAGACTTTAAAGTATATTCTCCAATACGAATCCGACAATTCAGCAGAGTTTCTGCAACAAACTGAATGCTATACCACTGCGTCGTTCTAGAAGTTGGCTGCATTATGTTTTTGGAATTTTGTCAATTTTTTGATTATGAAAACACATCTTATATTGTAGTGAGCTACAATGGAATGATACAAGCGGTATGAATCTAGCTTATTTGTTCTTGCCAGATATTTCTCAAAATCTATGGGTGGATACTATTGCACTACACTCAGTGTTTATCATGTTCTTAGTAGTGTGGTTATATGCCCTAAACTGAAACATTCTAAGTGAAAAGCAGAAATCGCATTGATACTCCTAGAAAAATAATTGCCATTTTCCTCAAAATAGTTGCTTTTTAGCTGTTTTTACATGTAAATATTCACCATAGTCGCCTATTCTTGATTATAGTAGCAAATAGTCTCCTTTTAGTAGACAGTGGGCACCCTGCATAACTCATATATACTTGACCAATTTTGAACTCTCTACAAATTTCAACAAAACAGACTACACATTTCAGAAAACAAAATGGCTTTTTCTTCCTGCCACAATCAAAGTGAGAAGTTTAATTTTGCCCACATAGTAATTTTCTCATTTGAAAACTATTCACTGAACCACAAATATCGTAACTGACCCACTGTACCCTGCTCTCCCCTAAAAGATTTTAACAATCAAAGAAAATATTTTATTTAAAAAAATATATACAGATTATTTGTACACAGATAAAATATTACAGGTAGGCAAAAACTTCCTTCTGCAGATAAATTGATGCACTTCCTGAAAAGAAACAAAGCAGAATGAGATATATTTTTAAGCATATTTGATAAGCTTAGCTGAGCAAATTTTTCCAGGCAAACCCCTAAGAGAAAAAAATTTCATTTCTATAATACTCTTATGAGATTTAAGAGTCCACAGCTACAAACTTTTCTATATGCTCATATAATCCCAAGGTTGCTTAACTACTTGCCCATCCACTGAAAAAAAAAAAAAGTTATTTACAAAAGAGAAACCAAGTCTAATGAAATAATATATTAAATATATAGGCATAATTTAATATGGGCAGGAGGGGCCAACTGCCCCCCTAAAATTCAAGATCCAGGGTTCTGACTTAAGGCCCCTCCTCAGACAGAAATTTTTCCGAGTCGCGTTTTGAGGAACAATTTCCTTCCCCCTCACAAAAGCTCCTATCGCGAAATGCGATAGCTCGCGTGTCCGTTACTGATGGGAAATTTATGACCCGTTGGCGGGTTGGGAGATTTTGACCTGTGACCTCCATCTACATGCCCCCCGCTGCCTGAGCAAAATTTATTTTCAGTTGAGTGTATTCGTTCGAACAGATTTAAATTTCAGAATACTCAGTGATAAATTTATTTAATTTACAAAGGAGACTGCAATTTGTAAAGTGTTGTTATAAAAATTAACATTTTAAAAGAAAATATCGAAGCGCGAATATGAGAAATTTTGCATCGTAATTATTCTACTATATAGTTACGCTGAACCCTGACTGGCTGACTCAATTTGTAAAGATTCCAGGCAAACCACTTCGATGTAAATATTTTACCTCCATTACTCCAAAAAGATTAAAAACCAGAAAAAGCCTAATAACACCCACACCATTCATACGATCCGCTTGAAATTTTTCATAACTATGCATAAAAATATAAAAAACAATCTCTGTTACTTTGAAAATCTGAAAACCCACCGATTCCCTCATTTTAAAGAGATTTTTTGCCATTTTCAGCTCCATTTTATTTCAGAGATTCAAAAAAGCGAATAATTTGAGTGAAAAAATTAGACTTTCAAAGTGTAAAAAAATTGTCATATTCACGTCACGGTTATCTATCTGCCTTTCAAGGGAAAATTGTGATTAATTCCTTTAAAATTGTTTTTCTAGATTACATTTATTTATTTATTTTTTCACAAATAAATCGTCTGCATGGATATGAGAATGACTGTGAACACAAAACGAAATCTTTTGAATGCCATAAGTTTCCGCGCGTTTCCAGAAGAGGATGAAATTCGATTTGGGTGTATAATAAAAATTGAATAGGAAGTTATTTATTTTAGGTAGACGAAGGCTAAATGTATTCAGTGTAGACATTTTCGTCGAATGTTTTTTCAAGCGCCCGTTGTATTTGCCTCCACAACGGGATTTGATTTCTAGTTTGGTTAATATGATGAAAAAGTGACATAAAAATAATACATTTTTTTAAACTTCCTTATTTATATAATTGCTTAAATCTGGGCGTTGAAAAACCACTTTCATTAAAAGTATGCAGTTGCGACAAATTAAAATATGCCTAATAGTTTACACGATTGATTGTGTAAAATATTTTCGTGTATAACACAAATTTACCTACTTCCTAGTCCTTGACTTTGTTTTCTGATCTTTAATATATATATAATAACTTTTAAAAGTGGCAATTTGGGGCGAAATAGGAATTTTTTTCCCTCGAAAACACAATTTTTGCGAATTTTCAAAATCGATATCAGCAGAGTACGGAAAGTTTTTTCTTGGGTTGGCTAACAACCGTGTTCTTTTTTTTTTTCTTTTTGAAAAGAAGACTAACTTATGGCATGCTGGTGCCTACGGGAATTTCGGCCAAAATAGGCTACCCCCCCCCCCCACAGAAAAAAAAATTGGGTGGCGGAGGGGATTTTTGAAATCTGTATCAGCCGAATGCTGGAAAGTTGTTCCTGGATTAGTAAGTAACTGCTCAACCCCCTCCCCTCCTAAAAATAACAAAACGGACAATATCTTCAGATGGCACTGGCTCATTTAAAATCGGGTATTTTAGCGAAAACATTTCCAAAAATAAAATTTACCGGATTTTGGAAATCTTTAATAGTTCTACGGTAAAAATGCTTCTTATTTTTAGAGTGTATCATTTAAAGAAGTTTCCGCGCTCGTCTGATATCGATTTCAAAATTCGGAAAAATTGTGTTATCGGGAAGAAAATGTCTATTTTGGCCCTAATTCCCAAATTTAAAGGCGTTGGCGCCACCGGAAGACATTGTTGAACTTCGAAAAAAATTACAGGGTTATTATCCAACCCAAGTGACAACTTTTCTGACCTCGGCTGATACCGATTTCGAAATTTTGCAAACTGTGTGTTTTCTGGAAAAAAATATATCCAGAACACATAGAATCCAGACAGAATCCAGAATATATATGTACACTACTGGTGAAAAGTACTGAAAGTTTCAGAATCTAACCATCTTTTCAAGAATGATACCACAAAAAATGGACAAAAAACTTGTTAGATTTATATCTTTTTAAGAATTTTTGAATTGTAATTAGCGGTACGGAATTTTCGCAAATAAAAACAGAAAATTCGCAGGAAAAAATATGAAGGTTTGAAATTTTAATAAAATTCGCATAAACTACTTACAAAACATTTAATGTGCTGATACTTGCAGCCCCAGATGGGCAAAATAATTGAACTATCTGGAAATAAACTCCATTTGTTGCATTTGATTTCATGTGCAAAAAAGTTCATACAAAGTTTTTTCAGATGTGTTTTATCATTGTGTTCAGATCTAAATTCCCTGATTTTGTTCAAGAGTTATTTTCAACATTTCTAATTTGTTCCACAAATGGGGAGCAAATGGTTAACTTGAACCAGGCGAAATACGCGAAAGATGAGAGATAAAATGACATAGTCAATTAATATCGTTTTGATATGGCAATAATGAAACAAAAAATTAGGAGGTTCAGGGGGGGGGTCTTCCCCTGACCAGGCTCGAACAGCCGAGTTTCCTATCTATCTATCTATATGTATATATATATATATATATATATATATATAACTAATAAGTAAAACACAATATGTACTGCAAATAAGATATACCTCGCATTACATATACTCAGTGGAACCTCCTAAAGTGACCACCTTCGTAAAGAGACCACAAGTCTATACTGACCACTTTTGTAAATTTTCCCTTTCTAATCACCGCACATTGCAACCTTTGTAAGGTGACCACTTTATAAGATGATCAATTTTGTTGATTCCGAGGGTGGTCACATAAGGCAAGTTCCACTGTGTGTATATATATATATAACTCGGCTGTTCGAGCCTCGTCAGGGGGAGACCCCTATGACCCCCCCCCCTAATTTTTTAGTTTCATTATTGCCATATTAAAACGATATTAATTAACTATGTCATTTTATCTCTCACCTTTCGTGCTTTTCGCCTGGTAACCCTATGTTGAAATTTTTATGATTGTAACCTATTTATAGAAAAATACATGGGATGCATATCTACAGCTTACGAAATATTGTAACAATGGATTAAAGTTGTTGCGAACTAATAGTATTTAAATATATGTAAAATTACGTCGCTTTTTTGGGACAATTCAATAAAGTGGGTGAGAGATAAAATGACATATTCATTAATAAAAGGCTGCTTTAGTTATTAAGAATGTAATCAACCACACCTAGAAAACAAGTGCAAATAAGCATTTATATTAAAAAAAAAAAAAAAAAAGCCTCAATATGTTGAAATCAATATCGTCCAATGTAACTAAGAAACACTCGTGAAATCAGCTTTGAAACAAAATAAATTGCACTGAAATCAGCTCATCAGCTTGGGAGCCAAGATCCTGTAATCAGAGGCATCTTCACGTGTCGGGCGTTTCAGTTTTGTATCCTCCCAATTAAATTAATTAAATATCAATGAGCACAATTTGCATTGCCCAGCACGGAGTAAAATTTACACTGATATAACATTAAAGAAGTTTAAATGCACAGAAAATTTTAAATATGATCCTAAAAGCAAATTCTAATAGTTTTGAGTTAGTTAAACACTTTATTTGATTGCGAAATTTCAAATCAGCTTAGAAGTATTTTTGTGAGTAGTATGTTTTTGGATGTATTAATACCACAGAGAATGTTTTTAAAATGGTTACTATGAACCAATTCTTTAAATATATTCTGTTTTTTCCTCCCTTATAGCCAACAGAATAAATAATGCCCGTTATAGCTGCGCCGTACTGCAAAATTTCGATGCGTAAACAATGTTTTTCCTTCATTTTTGATCAGTCATCATATTTAAATCGGGATTCATTTTGAGTTATTCAAAAAGCTATACTGTGGTCCTGGGACAACATACGAAAAAGGGGTCCCCTCCAGCTGACCCTGACCCACCGAGAGGGGAGGAGGGGCAATTGCCTCGAATTCCACTCCTAGAGGAGGTATGTTGCGAATTTTTGGCGCACAAGTCTCACGGGGAAATAAAATAATTGTGTCTTCCAAAACCTCTTCTGGATCACACAGACGCAGTCATCATGTACTAAAGTTTAAACATGCAAAAAGAAAGGCGCCAATATATTTGTCTGATTACTAATAAAGCTTTTGTAACGGATAAGTATAAACATACATCTGGGACCCGAAAACGTAAGATATAGAACTGCAATCAGAGGGTAGTATGAAAAGAAGGCGGGCATTGTTGGAAGTTGGAATTACAGGAAAAAAAAAAAAAAGATGCGGATGATTAATAGCTAAATTCGATTAAAATTTGTCAAACACTCTGGTCATTAGTGACTTTTGGATTAGATGATGTGAGTTTTCCTATTCGATTGCGCGTGCATAGATACACACACACACACACACACACATACAAATTAGTCCAATATGTTTTTACTTACTGGATAATACTATTTACTTATATTTCTTTTTAACCTTTACTTATATACTAAAGACCCTTTTCTTTAGCATTTTATATAGCTGTGTGAAAAATTATATACAAGTAAATATATATATATATATATATATATATATATATATAGGTAATGAGCGTAATGAATAGTGCTTTAGTTGATTACCGAACATCAGAAGGAAACTTCGATATATATGGAATTACAAAAGAGGAATAAACTTTCCTACAATTTTAGGTTGAAGCTGCTTCACCTAAAAAAGTTTGTGCATTTAAACTTTTTAAATATTATATAAGTGGAAATTGTACTCCGTACTGTGCAATGTAAATTGTCCCTCCATTTACATCATCCATCCGAAACAAATCTATTCCTTTTCAATACAAACCAAGCCTTTAAACAGAGAGTTTTTCTGCGAGGAGTCGTAAATCAAGTTCCTCCTTCTCCCCGTTTCATCTCTGCGGGTGGTAACGCAACACGTGGGCAAGTGGGGGTGGAAAACATCTGAAAATTTTTCATCAAAAAAGTGTAAATAAATCGCTAAAAATCAAATTTATGAATTAGATAAAAAATACTTATGTATTTGAAAAGGCAAAGTGCACTGCAATTTTTCTATCTTTACCAAATTTCAAAAAAGTTAGTCTGGTCTGAGAAAATCGCAGTTGACTGTCAGAATTCGTGTCTTTGTAGATAGATGATTGTGTTTAATATTAAATAAAAAATACATCAAAGCAATATTTCTAAAATCTGAAAGATGGAAAAGGTGAGAAGTCTTTCAAGAAAACAACAATGAAAGAAACATTTAAAAATATTAATTTAGTGCCGAGATATTACTTGAAAACCGAAGTAATAAAATTCCCATTGCTTAACATGGAAAGGAAACTTCTTTCGATCTGTCTGAAGAAGAGCCTTAAAGCGCGGCTGTCAATCTAATGATCTGGAGTTTTAGGAGGTTTTCTCCAGAGGCAACATGAGTATGTTAGAAAACCTTTAAAAGTAGTCTGCCCTAGGTACACCCTCCCAGGAGATATCCCTTGTTGTAGGTTTGCTTTAACACAATGCATACCTACATCATATGATCATTGAATGCAGAGAGAACTTTTCATTCAGCACTAGAATGATGCTGGATGAGAATACAATGTAGGTCGAATGAAACTATTTTGTCAATTCATTATCTTGCTAGTATAATGGATCCTAAATATGTAGGAAAACACTTATTTTCTGATCAGGAAAATCATGCTGAGCCTAGATTGATAAGCTAATACATGCCCTGTGCAGTTTTCAGCTTTAAAATTACACAGAATATTCACTATGTTTATAGATGATGTTATAAGGAGCTCCAGCTCTTTATAGTGGTAGTGTATTTCAGAAAAAACATTCAACAAATGAGAACATCAAAGCTTCCTGCATTTTTTAAAGTAGACTGACTTATTGCCTAGGTCATTCAGCATGAATAGTTAGTGTTTTCAGCCTATGGATTAACATGGTTGAAATTGCAAAACAGATTGGGTTGTGAAAATATTCAAACACTAGCAGAAGTGCACAAATATCTTACGAATAAGGAAAAATTAAAAGAACAGACAGAAGAGTGTTTCTGATTTGAAAACTTAAGTATTCTATTTTTTATTATTTTTAACATAGACTGCATACTGTGAATTAAATGTATTTTTAAAAAGTTGTTTATTTAATCATTGGTAAACTGGCATGTAACATTGGGGGGGGGGGCAACATGTTTAATTGAAGATGCAAAAATGTCTTTTCTAGAGAAAAATCATTTTCTAATAGGTTATGCCTGAATGTTCTCACCTGAACTTCAGCCACCTATTATGTTCAGTGTCTTATACACTCAGCCATGATGGAGCTCAGTGATGTAGGAAATCAAGCAGCTAAGATAGCTTGAGTTCTCTCTATAGTTTGTACCGTTGATTGGGGAAGGGGGTTAACTATAGATTAGCTGAACATGGTGTCTTTCTCTGTTGCCACGATCAATTGTAAGATACACAGGACCAGGGGGTCAAAAAAATTTGTAAAGTCTTAGGTGCCGGTAAAAATTTTTAAGAGCCGCATATATATTGAATTATATTGATAAAAAAAAAGCTAGTCGCCAAGGGATATTTTTTAGTCATCTGCTGGGCGACCTGGCACCCGGGTTTTTTCTAATCCTGCTCAGGACCACCTCCACCAAATTTACTGTTGTTTCATTACTATAAGGATTTATAACTTTTCTAATAATTTTACCTCAACTCAAATGTATGGGTAATAACATGTCTTGCCCCCGTGGCAGAAAAAGGACAACGCAGCGACATTTTCGCAGAAGCAGAATTATCTTCTGCAGACAGATTGTCTTCAACAGTTGAAAAGTGCTCTGAAGACCACTTCCATGTCTTCCGCGTAATCAATTAAATTGCTCGTTTGGTAATGTAAACAAATAGAAAAATGTAAAGAAATTCATTAACTTCATGCATATGAATGAAGTTAATCGGGGGAGACCATAACCACCATATTGGATTCTTTTTTTGACAAATGTGCATTTTAACGATAGCTTGGCTTATATGGCACGGCAGTGTGGATAGATGCAACTTGATATTTGCTGGCACAGAACATTCCATGGCAGTACTTGATATTGATGAATACAAGAGTTTCTTTTCATTGAAGCAATGCAAAAATTAATAGCATTAGTTAATATTCGTTAACTGAATGCAAATATACTGTGGGCAAATAAAGAAAGGGGCATTCGCCCCCTCCGAGAAAAAAGAAATTAAATAACAAATGTGAATAAAGAATAAATTAAATAACAAATGTAAACAATCCCATTTTACTTCCAAAAATTCCAACTAGCTGCCTCCCCCCAATCCTATTAGGGATGGGGGGCAGCTCCGTCTCGCGTCCATCCCTATTAGGGATGGACGCGAGACGCGAGAATTCTCGCATTGTCTCGCGTTCTCGCATTGTCTCGCGAGACGAGACGCGAGACGAGACAGGCATTTTTTTGCGAGACGAGACGCGAGACGAGAAAGAAAATATTTTGCGGGACGGGACGCGAGACGAGACAGAGTCTTGTCTCGCGCGAGAATTCTCGCATTTTTTTCCGTCTCGCATAAATACGATCTGAAAAGCGACAATTTGCCTGAAGCCTCTACCGTTTAACTTGCGTCTCCTTCGTTTTCGGTCCTGGTATACTATCAGCACTCTACAATACGCACAAACACGTAACATTTAAAATTAGAACAGACGAGAGATATACAAAACACACAAAGGAGAGGATAAAGAAAGAGGCTGAAAAAAAAGAAAACAGAAGAGTTGAAAGAAAAATAATAAGTAATTAGGAAAGGCGGTACGGTATGTTCAAATCTGACCACTTTTAGACGGGGCCCGGGCATTAAGTTTGGGGCCCCCCTTACTATCCCCTTTTTTACGCATTAAGCCCCTTTACTGAGCCCTCCTTTTTTAAGCATTTTAACCCACTTTTGACCGCTGTTGTACTCGAAAATTGCATTTCAGTTAACTGTAGTTTTTGTACTTTAATCAAATCGTATTTATCACCCCAAAAAAATATCTCTAACTTGATCCAGTGATAGACAATTAGGTAATACCTATATTATAGAGGAAATACAGTTTTTTCCCCACAATTACTATTTCGGTACATATCAATTTATAATTTACATAATCGGGATATATATGGGCCCCCTTTTTCTTCAGGGGCACCGGACTACCGCCCCCCCTTGCCCCTGTGATAATCGGGTTTCGGGTATATCAGAGAGAGATTAGAAGTAGAGCAACTTGCATTTGCATTGATGCTTAGTCTGAGTAGGTTGAAATATGGTTGAATGTCCTTGGTTGAAATATCCTTGTACCGATACTATTCTCAAACTTTCCCGCACGTTGCGGCGTGCGTAGGGGGGGGGGGCGCCCACCCTGGTAACAACTTTCTAGGGGCGGTTAAATCCCTATTGTTGGCCTATTTTTAAGAGATTAAAATGACATTTTTTATTCTTATATATTAATATCGGACGGAAAGAAATGCAAGCAATTTCTCTTAAAAACTATTTCTCTTTTCGTTTATATTATCATGTTTTCCCTTCCTTCGGCTTGCAAAACTTTTATAAATTTTTTTCCTCCCTATCATTTTATCATGCAGTTGGGTTCCTATTCTAAAATTATCTTCGCTTGTTAGATGTCTTTTCATTTTTTTAAAACATCCACACTGGATATACATTTGGGGGATTATGGTTTAATTTTTCTGTAAACAGGGCGACCATAACGACTGTAGTACTATCGCTAAAAATTATTGTGGAAAAGTACAAACGGATAGTCGTCAACAAATAAACTGTTCAGTAATTTAAAATATAAACAAAAATAAGACGTCTATTAACCAACTGAGATACTATAATGAAATCTAAAAATGCACACACGGTAATGTTATTGGAAATATTAGGCAAATAATTATAATTATCGTTAATATAATCTTGTTTTCATTAATATAAAAATTACACATATTTTAGAGACTTGAAATTGACGTTAAAGTAAATAGTAGAGATTTAATAAAGACTAAAAGTGTTCTGTTTATAATTTTTCAAAGGTTATCTTACAACCAACTGAACGATAAGTAATTCTAATTTGTGTTAATATATCCCGCAGTAATTTCAACAGAGGAGATTACTTGAACTTAAAAAAAATATATATATATCTGTTTTGTCTCATGCAGATATGATTTTAGTAAAATATTCGCTACTTCTCGTATGAAGAGCGGGTGCGCAGCTATTTTAAAACAAACGGTTGTCCATTTCATGTAGTGTCTGAGGTATTTAATGCTACAACTTGAACAGTATGATGTAGAACTACAGTATGATGTAGAAATAACACATTTTGAAAGTCGGGAGTTCTCTGCAAACCGCTAAGCTTTTCACTTTTCTGATCGCGAATGACACTGACGTAGAGTTTTGAGTCATTATATTGCAATGATGCCAGGTTAATACTCATGACGCAAACTTTGCATCAAGAGTCAAATAATTTTGCTTTTATTTTAGATTCCACATCACTGGATTTAATTGAAATTACTCATGTTAGGAAAATTTTCGTTTACTACAGTGCGAAGAACGGGCACGCAGCTAGTAAATAAAAATAAATACTATATTTTCGGTGTGATATTATATATACGTATTAACTCTCAATTTCTTTTACTTCAAATGCCGATATATGCTGATATAGTTATTAATATATCTACTAATGTGGCTATATGTAAGTAATTGTTATTATTAATATTAATTTTCAATAAAATCCCAATAATAAGTTAGTATAAAATGGTAACGAAATCGCAGTCCTTAATTTTGCTAGACTCGTGAGACGTCTTGCGTCTCGCGCGAGACGAGACAGCAATTTCTTTGCGAGATGCGAGACGAGACACAGTGTTTGCGAGACGAGACATGACGCGAGACGAGACAGAGGTTTACCACTGCGAGACGAGAAGAGACAGCCCCGATTCTCGTCTCGCACGTCTCGCGTCCATCCCTAATCCCTATTTGCGGGAGTAAGATTTACGAGCACGGATACCGTCTTGGATCTTTTCATCGTGGCATATAGCGTCGCAATAGCACATTTAGCCAACTGCAGCAAATCATGACTGAAAACACTACATGGGTTCCCATTGCAATTAATTACTGTAATTTTTGGAAGAAACAAGAGATTTATAATACTACAGATCTACATGATTACTGAAGCTTCTTTAAAGTACATTACTTTTTAAAGCTTTGTTATAAAGAAATGATCTACAGATCTTATTTAAACAATAATAATAAACTTGTTTTTCCTCCAAATAAACAGATTTCACTAAATTTAAAAGAAATAATTATACACACTAATTAGTGTGGAAATTCTGTTCTTAATTTTTAATGTAAATATACAAATTATATACATCTCTTAAATATCCACATTAATTTCTCATAAGCAAATTCTTAAAAATGAGAGCAGTTTAGCTAATATTGCTCGTTTAATTGTCCTTCTAATAATAAAATGTAAGCATAAGTAATGAAAATTACACCTTTAATTTGACAGAAATAAAAGAATTGTATGTTTTAAATAATTTATATAAGCTGCTTCTAAAATACTATCTTTGAACAAAACTTCACATTTTTTAGAATGCAACCTAAACAGTTTCCTTACTTTTAAGACTACTGTAATAGCAAAAGTATTGTTGCCATTAATGCAATTTAGATATAAAATTCTTAGTTTCATCTTAACTGAGAGAAAAGCATATTTGCGTGAAAAAGAAAATAATAATAATAATAATAATATTTTTATGCTCGCTGAACAAAGCAAAAAATAATTCTTGACCTCTAATGTGATATAAAAAATTGAAAAGTAGTCAAACTGCTTTTAAGATTGAATTCATTTTTCTTGATAAATTATGGGTAAACACAAGACAGTTTTAAATACAATAAAACATAGATATTTTGTATAGAACTAAAACTCACAGAAATTTTTGGCAGAAGGGCACTAGAATTTCCTGTTATGCCAATTAATTTCAAGCAACTTTAAAAACATATAAAGATCAGAAAATATCGCTACAGACATCTTTTTTTTTCAGATACAATTTTAAATGAGCAGTGACAGATCTAATGGGGGAGTACGAAGTAAATTAACCATTTGTAAATTCAATTTATTTACAGATGTAAATAAATAACAGGTAATAAGGATTTCAAAACCACATTTGACAACATTGCAAATAAAAAATTTATAACTTTCCAACCCTAGTGAATAAAAGAACAATGAACACGCACTTAAAGTTTATTTTATAGTAATAAATTTATAACCGTATTTACCCACGTATAAGTCGAGAAATTTTGGACACACACACACAAAAAAAAAGGCTTTAAATTGGGGGTATTGACTTATACGAAGGTCCTTAATATTTTTTTTTAAATCAGAAGTAAAAAATGTCTCTTTGAAAGACAATTGTTCTGTTCCCGC
This sequence comes from Cheiracanthium punctorium, assembly GCA_038373885.1. Lineage (NCBI taxonomy): Eukaryota > Metazoa > Arthropoda > Arachnida > Araneae > Cheiracanthiidae > Cheiracanthium > Cheiracanthium punctorium. Next base: position 124,316 of record JAWZYV010012862.1, read on the forward strand.
ATTCCATAACACAGTGATGCCGATTTCAATACCAGGAAGAATGCAGCGATACAGATATTGAAAACATTTATCAAGATGAGCCAATGACGACGAAGGAATTTTGTGAATTGTTTGGCGAGTCCAATACTGAATCGGATCTTAAATCAGTTTAACTTTGTATATAACTACTTTATCAGTTGTGTCATTTATTACTATTAATCATCAGTTTAATTTTGTATACTACTTTTGTATATTGTTATCTTTATTATTGCATATTTAGTGGTTTCTTTCTTTTGCCCGATGATTTTGAATAAATGTATTTTAAAAGAAAATTTATTTTCTTGACCGGGAAATTGGGGGGCGGAGGGTCGACTTATACATGGGATTTTAAAAAATTCAAATTTCTTGATTGGGAAAGTGGGGGTTCGACTTGTACGTGGGATCGACACATAAGCGGGTAAATACAGTATTTAATAAACAATTCTGATACATGTAATAAAACGCTATACGCATATTATTAAGTATCAAGTTTTCAGCTTACACAAACAACATAATGATTTCTTAAGTTTAACATTTTTTAAACACAATAAAACTGACAGACGTTCAATTTGGACAAACAAAAAATTTTTGCAAGGGGAACACAGAATAATAATTTAGAAAATGAAGAAAGTACAAATACCTAATCATCTGAAGAGCTTTCTTTTCTCACTCTTCCACTTGAAAAAACTTTGCTATAATATTCACTTCAAATCATGTAAGCATTCTAGAAATCAAGTACAAGTATAAAATTAAATGTTTCACGGGGAAAAGTAATATCAATTATCACTAGAGATGTAAAATTTCGGGAAATTTTGAAGAGGTGGAGATAAACAGTTTTTTCAGGTTTTCTTTTTCTCAAAAAATTTACTTTTCACAGATAAAACTTTACCTAGAAGCATATTTTCTTAGAAAAAATAATGTAATAAACATTTAAAAAAAATTATGCAATCTATCTCTAAACATTTCTAAAATGTATGCAATCTAAAATTTATGCTATCTATATATGTATTATATATACACATTTCTTTTTTTTTTTCACTTAACAGGAATATTATTGTGTAAAGCTCTTACTATTAAAAATTTAGCATTTCTGTCTCATAATTACCAATAGTTTTTCTTGTTCAAAACATCATTCTAGTCTAGTAAAATCTTCACTGAACCATGCATTTTGAGTAGAGCATTTCCCCCCATCGATTCTAGAGAGAAAGGTACGAGATGGTTAACATAAGATTAAAATTCAGCTTTTTACATCGAGTGAGTTACCATTAAAAAAGAAATGTAAATGAATTTTTTATTATATGTTTGTAACTAAGTTTAACAAAAATTTAAGAGAACTCGTTTTGTAAATTATAAAAAATAACTTTTCATTACAGTTTTAATAATTGCACTCTATTGTATTGAATTGATAGGGATGCAAAAGGCAGAGTACATTTTAAGGGGTTCTAACATGAATTCACATTACATCTGGAGAAAAACGCCCAAAACTCAAGATCATTAAATCAACAGCCTTATTGTACGTAGAACCCTGGACTTTCACACTTCAGCCATCTATCATATCCAGTGTCTTATCCACTCAGCGGTGATGGGGGCCTCTTTAGTAATTAAGATGTTATAAAAAATAATGAGGATTACAGGGATAGAATGAATTATCATTAAAAACTAATTTTAGGGAAAAAACTATCAGAACTTATAGAGTACTTTGAGAAAAAAAAAACATTATTTTTCATTATTATTTTTATTTATTAATTTTTGTTATTACCTACAATTTTATTTCAACATATAATTAATTGCATGTGCTAGAAATAAAATATAACATAATAAAGTAATATTTAATTAAAAATCCCCATATGATTCAATCAATATTACTACAGCATTCTGAAAGCAAATTTTAATTTTATTATAGATTCTATCATCCATTTACACCAAGTATGGGCAACCTTTGAAAAGTTGCGGGCCAAACTTTAGGATGTTACCAGTCTCGGGCGAAATTCAGGGCGTTAACGTAGTCTCAGGCCATGTAATTGGGATTTTGAAAGGTTTACATACGTTTTATTCTGAGTTTTGATATGTGATTTACACAATCTTAAAATTTAACTATAATTCAATGATATAAATGTTGCCAATTTAAAGATTAAAAAAGGGATTTTTCTTTCATTATTTTAAAAATACTGTGAAAATTAAAAAAATTAAAAATCTTCTAATATTTAAAAGCAAGTTTAATAATAATTACACTTGTATCAACAATATTTTAAATAACATTTCATTTTTTTAATATAAAAGTAAATAAAATTTAAAGGAAGAAAGCAATTAGATATTTGCATGCAATAACTTTTATGAATTGTTTAGAAATAGATTTTTCACGATATTTTATTTTTTAATTTGTCATATGTAGCATTTTTAACAGAGTGTGAGAATCTTGCATTTTTTTTCTTGCATTAAAAAATTATTACTGAGAGCAATGCATGCATCCTAAGAAATGGTTCCACAGGGGGAAAAAATAGAAAATAATTAAAACAGTTGTATGTTTAACACAGAGTGCATAAGTTGACTCTCAAGGACTCCTAAAGTCTATAAAAGTAAAAAAAAAGGGAGGAAGGGGTGTCCTGCGGACACAATCATTCCTCAACTGGGCTGCATTTATTGCATGTAAGTGGGTCTGACTTGGAGGTCCAGTTGCATGCAATAAAAATAACCAAATCATAAATACCCTGATTTTGGGAGTTTTCCCGAGGCATGGATAAATACATACCATTAACCATTGGGTATTTATTCAACCCAAATCTATAGCAGGGGTCGATACAGATGAAAATTGGGTCCGTTTTGCAGCCCCTTCACAAAAATACAATCCATTAAAATGGCCCTTCGTTGGCATTTTATTCTGTTTTGTCAATTACTTTAACCAAAAACATATACTTTTAGTGGTAGTTTTTATTGTTATGAAAATTCACAAAAATAAATGTTGAAATTCACAAAATTAAGTATTGCAATTCACAAAAATAAGCAATTGTCACAAAAATGGGATCCTGGAAAAAATCATCGACCCTTGAATAGTGAAAAATTCTGATCCATTTTTTAAAAAATTTCACTCAGTTTTGGGAAAAGGGTGAGACATTCTTGATTTTTTTCCGTAGTGAAAATCATGCATATGTATGTATATTTTAGGGATGCACTGAGTATTCGTTATGTACAGTCTATTCAGACAAAACGAATATTTGGTTTGGACAAATACTTTAATATTTGGCAACCGAACAGTATACAAATTTAAACATTTGACAATTGAATCGGTGAGTGCAGAAACCACCTCAGTCACAAACAGGAAATATTTTTCAGGAGAGAGAAAAAACTTCATAAAACTTCATAAATTAGGTAATATTTGCATGACAGAAGCATAAATGCATGTTATGACAGAGGAAAAAAATAATTTTAAATATTTGAAAATTTGGAGGAGTTATGAAGTTTTTTCTCTCTCCTGAAAAAAATTTCCTTTTTGTGACTGAGGTGGTTTCTGCACTCACCGATTCAATTGGTAAACAAACACATATTTTTTGATACAATGAACGAAAGCATAATACCATAATATAAATTAATTCAAATTCTTACTTAATTATCCCAATCAAATTCAAAGTAGTTTTAATGTAAGAGAAAACACTCCGATGTTAAATGCAAAGTTTTTTGCTTTTCAATTTTTCTTAAATTTTATGACACATTACCATCCTGGAATTTTTTCCAGGGGCCCATTTTTGTGTAAGCTATTTATTTTTGTGAATTTTCATAACAGTTTTTGTAAAATTCTTTTTCTTAAAATAACTTACAATTAGTACTAGCATAAGTAGTTTAATAATTTGATAAATTATAATAATCTCAGAAGAAATTTTAAACATTATTTCTTTTATTAGTAGTAATTGTGATCTCAGCAGAAGTGATTGTATACTTTCTTTTCTAAATAGGTAATATTATGATTTCAGTAAAAGATTAATATAGCTTTATTTGGGAAAAAAACATAATTTTTTTCCCAAATAAATAATTATCATAATCTTACTAGAAGATATGATTTAAGACTTTTATAAAGGTATACTGATGCCTATTAATAGGATGTTTTAATTATTTCTGACACGCCAAAGTAAAAAGGTTTCGCTTTTGTTTGTAAAAGGAATTAAAAAGTTTCTTTAATCGAATTGCTAATATTTATACCATTAGTTCGGATTGTAAAGAAGAGAGATACGACTCCATAATAATTAAGGTTCATTTTTTATTAGTTTGCCTGGTTGGTTTAACTAGGTTTTCATGTATTATGATGCAACGAAGTTTACAAAGCATACATGCCAAAGTAAAACACAAATAAAATGTAAAAATTAAACCTGGTTTAAATTGATTTTCTCTCTTTCGTGTAATGAGTAAACTGGGTCCCGTTTTTTTTTTTTTTTTTTTTTTTTTTGACACATCCCGAATTTTAATCGCGAAAGTCCCGTGAATTCCTGAATAAAAGTTAAGCCTATTCATATTCACAACGGGCGCCACAACTTACAGCTTAAAGGGATATGTCCTTTAGATGAATTTAATTACAATAGAGTAGTCATATCTAATGAAATACTTTTAAATAAATAAAACTTACTTGAAGCCGTACTTGTGAATTTCACAAATTGTTAACTTTGTACTTGAGTCTTCAGCGTTGAACGTTCTTCGGGCAACGCGCGGGAGAATGCAATGCATTGTATGTATGTAAACAATCAAATATGTGTGACTCCTACGCATGCGTGAACGGGCTGCTTGGGAGAAATTTTTCCAATTGAAAAGATTTCTTTTTGTGAGACATGGCAGAGAAAAACCCCTTACACCTTTGAATCTTGTTTCACTTTATTTAAAATATTTCAGTGTTTCTTTTATTGTCAGAAAAGCCATAAAGTAAATAAATGTTTATTTTTATAAATTACTTTTTAAACTAATTATTACTTCTTTAATGAGTTAATAAAATCTGTTTGAACTTACCTTTGGCCCAAATTTTTTTTACAAAAACTGTGAAAAATGGTGATGTTATTTCTATTCCTGCTATACTTAACAAAATTAACAGAAACCCAGTTGGCAAAAGTAATAAGTTTGTAATGTAGTTGATGAAAATATAAATCGGTAGTAAAAACTGACATTTGACTTGGCATTTTAAAGACTTCTAACTCCCCCCCTAAAAAAATCTTAGCAATGATCCTGCCTTTGGGACCCCGGAACTTGAATCCCCTGTACACTTCTGATTATTACTACACAGCATGAATGTAAAAGAATGTTATTTAATTAAAATAATGAAAGTTTATGCTAACACTTTATAAAATATTTACTGGCCCATTACCCTGAAATAGGTGCTGGCCAGTTAAATTTTAAACAGCACCACGCCATTAACTTTTTTGTGCATGTCATAGACACATGGCAGTTCGCCGTTACTATTTATGTACTGGCGCACATGCACTTTTCAGACACTGTTACTCCAGTGACTTCCAGGCGATGGCAATCTACCTTGCTCCCGGCATACGGCAATTTGCCAACACGACGGGTACCCGGCCGTCATTTTGCCGGCAGTAGTGTGTTTGCTGGGCTTTATGTAGTCCAGATTTGATATCATCAGCCATAAGAGAAAAGGCTGCAATTTTTTTTTAAATCTGAAGGGTACTCTCGTCGCTTGCTTGAAGTTTCCGTTTATACCTCAGTAAGTACCCAGAAATACAATTTTCGTGACATAATAAATCAGCACCAAAAACACTTGCCATATCCTCCAAGTCACAAGCACGAGTGAAAACCTCATTTCGTAAATATAACGTAGCTTTTAAAAACTCTTGAGTTCTTGGGTACTCGCTCATTCTATATTTTTCGTAAATGCGATTATGCAATTTTTGGTTACATGTACAGTAAAACTCGCTTAAGACGTTCCCGCTTAAGACGCTCCCGCTTAAGATGCTTTCCCGCTTAAAACGCTTTTTTTCGTCAGTCCCTGGACATTTCCTATACTCATCAATGTAAAATCCACATGATAAGACGCTTTTGTTCTGCTTTGTGTCGTCGGTTAAGACGCTGTTCTCGTATTTCTGATGAAACTTTTTTTTTCCTTTTTGAAAGGTATTGCAATCCTCCCGAGGTTAGTCAAGGTAACCTAACGCTTTAATACTCCTTGATAAGTATCCATTCATCCAACCCCCCTCTCCTTAACTCTTGCCTATCTCTCCCACGCTGCTGTCAGGTTTTATGCCCATCTTTACTCAGGAATACGGAACGATTGCAATACGACATACTCGAGTTTTGTCTCCCGAAGCTAAAAATCCAATTCATCAAAATTCGCTCCATTTCTGAAGGGGGTGTAAAAAGTAAAATCAGTTCCATAAATTACATCAGTGCAACTTGGGACGAAATTAAACCAGATGTAATCAAAAACTGTTTTCGGAAAGCTGCGTTCGATGTACGGGACAATTCAATTCAGGCTGACACTTCACTTCCAGAAGATGAGGACTTTCAATCATCGGAGAATTTCCCTGATTATACAACGGTGGACGATCACCTCGTGACCTGCAGCATTCGGACTTTGGAAGAAATAATCGCAGATGCCACGATTGAAGGGATTGCGAAATAACAAGAGGAGGACAGAACCGACAGCTACTACTGGCTTGTATTATGTAAGTGAGCTGCGGAAAGTACTGTCCTCTTTGGAGGAAATGTTGACCTACGTCAACAAAATTGATAATTTTCTTGCTGCTAAACATATGAGAATATTAAACAAACAAAAATAGATGCTTTTTTCCCCACACATCAGAAATGTGAAGTTCGGTGAGTATAATAATTTTCATTTGTACAATATTATCTATGCAGTATGATAAGTATCTTATGTAATTTCTAAATGAAGAGCAATACATACGTATTTTTTTCTAAGCACTTAGATTTTGTTCTTTCCCAATTCACCGTAAGACGCTTTCCCGTTTAAAACGCTCTTTCAAGCTGGTCCGTTGAAGAGCGTCTTAAGCGAGTTTTACTGCAATACGTAAACAGTAGAAATACCTCCAGCTTGAGGAGTATGGTAGTGTGCACGTTTTCTTCCAGACTTCCTAAGACTTTCCTGTACCGTCTCTTGAGAAGTACTGACGTTGCCTTCATTTTACAATATTTCTTTCTCACTTTTAAAAAAGAAGTTTTAAAAGGGATTTCTTATGGCAGTGTTGTTTGTAGCATGCATTATTCATATGATAGACAAACACTACTTCTTCACTTAATGAGCTGAGACGCTTGGTAACAATGTCGTTTCGCACTTGTGCAGTGGCCCATATATTTTCTCGACCATTTTCTGTACTTATCACACTATTATCACTTTTATTACAAATAATGCATGCAAAGTCTATTACATGGTCTTGCAATGCTCTGGACAATTTTATGACTTCCATACCTACATTTAAACTCGACAATCTAAAAAAAAAAAAAAGAAAAATACAAACGAAATTCGCGCCTTTTCTGCAAGCACTAAAACCTAACCCTAAAAGCGGCTTATACTGGTTTTGCAATCTTATCTTTAGAGGACTACTATACTCGGGGCAAACCTAACCTGATAGTGAAGGTAAAGCTATGGACTGTGTGATTCCACCGCTCTCAAATAGTTCTTTCCGTTTGCCCAGGTTATTACAAAACTAATACATTTTTCATCTATTATATAAGTGTTAAAATAAAGTTTATGTTATGAAATAATTGCATATTTGCGTTACTTGAATGCAGCAATTAAAAGGATTAAGAAATTAAGTCAGAAACCGCAGATGTAACGCCTTCCCAGACGCTTGACCAATTATAGACCTCTTTCGTGCTGGCGGGAATTGAGTACTGCGGATTTGCCTTGTGATTGGGCTGCTTTGTGATATTGACAGCCAAATAATTGGAAGGAGAAACGAGTCTCGGAGCGATACATGCGGAGAGTAGTGAAATGGCCCCTCTAGCCTTATCCTCCGCTATCAAGTTAGGTTTGCCCCCGGTATAGAGCCATTTTTTAGAAAAAATTACAAACTAAACGAACAAAAAATACAGACAAATCAGACGATTAGAAAACTAAGCTACCTGAACGACGCTTGAACTAAACAGTCAACTGGTTAATGCCTGAAAACTACACACCGTCTGCATTACACATTATTGAATACGTTATTTAATAAAATAAGGGTAAATTAATATAAAAAAATGCAATTTCATACAAATCGGATAAGTATTAACTTAGATATGAGCAGTTCTGAGATTCGAACAGCCGCCATCTTTGATGACGTCATATCGGAAAATGTACCAGGTGACGGATGTCCACCCAAGCCCAAAATGCTTACTAAGACACCTACTAAACATTTCGGGAAAAAAAATCTCCGTACTCAAACTTTCCACACAGAACTGCAGTCAGGTCCTGGACTACAAACCTTTGCACATTGTATGGCAGATAAATTTTAGAGTTTTCTGTGATAATTTCAAGTCCTTTGAAATATGCTGATACTTTTAAATCTTTGTTCACTATCACGGATAAAATGATTGCAGGGTCAGGCAAGACTTTTAAAATGGCAAAAATAACACTCTTTTTGAACAATTTTCGTCCATTCCCAGCAAACACAGCCCTATCGGATAAGTTTTGGGCCGACACTGGCATGCCGGCGCAGAATGTGCCGGGGCGACATCGCTCACGCGGTACCGAAAACGACAAAATTGCGTCCGCCTGGGCGTGTGTCGGGCCGAAAGGATGGGGTGGTTCTGGCTCGGTGTCGGCCCAGCCCTGTGCCACTTTTGAACCAAAACCATTACGTTTTTGGTGTGGTATCGGCAACGACAAAATATCGAAAACCGGCCAGCACCTTATTGATTCCCAAAATACCCTAATTAGCTCCGTAGTTAGTTCTCTAAAGTAGTATTAATCAACAAATTAAAGAAATAATAATTATTATTATATAAATGACTTTACACCACTAGGACTAAATTTATTAAAAATACCTAATTAGCAAATTATTTTGTTTTTAAGAAAATATTTAATGAATTTAAGAAGGAAAGCTCCTTTAAAATTAACCGTATTATTTTTTATGCATCAACCAATGGTTTACTTTTTTTAAACGTGTTACTATATGTTTATCAGACCATATACATTTTCTAAACAACATATTAGGCTCAACTAGACAATGTTCCTTTTTCTCTTCCAAAAATTTTTTAGAAGCTAAGAAAATTTATAATTTTCTAGAACCAAAGATTATAAATAAACATTCATGCAATGCTAAAAAAAGAGAGAAAAAATATATTAAAGTTATACAACATGCTTTTTTAAAAAATGTTTTAATTTATTTTTTTTGTTAAGTTATGTCATAATACAAAATAAAGTTGACTTTTGATTTTATATATTATTTTAAAGAAGAATGTAAACAACATACGTTAAAAGAAATTAAAATATTGGCTGATTCTACAAATAAACGGTTAATTCCATAAAAACGTTTTCTCTTCAAAATAATTAAACATTTTCATATAAAAACAAATTATTTTGTTTATACTTAATAACTAAGTATTTTGTATATTTCAAAATTAGCCCCAGTGATGTAAAGTAATTTATATAATAATAATAATTTTTTTAATAGGTTGATTAGTGCTAAACTATATATGAAACTAATAAGTATTAATAAAACCATGTTTATTATTAGAAGATACTCACTTTAAGTATTAAATATTTTATATATTACTGAATTTTCATAGGATTATCCTTTAGTATAAGAAAGGAACTTTCTATAACAGAATATACTTATTTTTTTCTGTTGTTTTGAGTAATATGAAATTAAGTACTTAAGTAAATAGACACATTTTTCAATGCAGTATGTAAGTTATTTATTAAAAATACCGTCCTGCTTGTTTATTAATAGTTTCCAAGTTTGCTTATTTGAATTATAAATTTCATTTTCGCATTATTTAGAAATAATTAGCAGTTTTAAACTACATCTTATTTTAGTAGTCCCCGAGATAACATAAAAAAATCTAGCTAAGAAAAAATACAAATTCTTAATATATACTTAAAAATCAACTTACCCCTTTTTAACTGTCGTGAGAACTTAGCAAAATGAAAACCAAAAAGCACTAACCACATTTAGACAACTTTAAAATTTTTGTCTAGTTGAGGTTAATACCAGTTAGTCTTTAGAAAAAAATCACAGTTTATCCAGAGAAAACTACAGCAAAGTCCGATCTAACTGACGTAAGAACTTAGCCTATTTAAAACTAAAAAGCACTAATCACATTCAGACTATTTTAAAATTTTTGTCTAGCTGCAGTCAGTGCCATTTAGTCTAGGAAAAAAAAATCGCAATTTATCCAGAGAAAAATGCAGCAATCTCCCATCTCCATTGCTCTGAGAAAACTCAAAATCTACGTTACTGAAAAGTTTATGTTGCGAGATGATTTCTGTTACAGCCTTGGAATGGAATGGACAAGCAAACGAAAAAAAAAACAAACCACCAACTTCCGCTCTTCGATTGACCATGGGACCCAAATAATAGGGAAAGGTCCATTTCGTCTTCCTGCGTAATACTGTGGTTCCTACAAGGGGTGGAAAGCTCTTAGGAATGCACTCGTCCCCCCTCACCCCCCCCCACTGCGCCTGTGCTACATGTTACGGTGTAGTTGGAAAAGAAAGCCCGAGGGATTTTAGCTTTTAAATTATTCACTTTAAATTAGATCGCGTGGAAAAAAACACAACAAATTAGTGTTATTCTACTGCAAAATAGTTTAAACTTCAATATCTGCAATGAATTAATCAATTAATTTTTAGAAAGATAAAGTACTATAATCAGTAAAAAATGGTTATTTTTATTCATTTTTAAGGAGATAAGAGCATTAAATTTTATTTAATTTGTAACAGCATCTTACAATGCTGTAGCAAAACATGATTTTGGCGTAATTTTTACTATTATTTTATTTGAACAGAAACATGACAAACAAGTTGTTCAAATAAATGCTATAAAATTAATTATTCATAGTGATAATTTTAAAATGAAACTATTATTATTTTTTTCAATTTATAATTATTCAATATCGTGAATTAAAACTTTTATTTATTTATTTAATTTTATTATTATTTTTTTTTTAACAACAGCAGCTAATGTATTATAAAAAAAATTCCTTAACTATAAATTATACTGATATTTTTTATTTTTATGGAAATACTAATGAAAAGGTATTTTTTCTACTATTTTAATCCAATTTAATTTCAGAAAGTTTTGTTGTTTTGTGTTTTTTGTAAGGCAAAAACACAGGAGTTAAGCCTTAGGGCGTCGGTGCCCTGAGCGGAAGAAGGCTTCTAGCGTTTGTTCCAATATATAAAACAATTAATAAGCAATAAAATTGGGGTTGAACAGTAATTATAATAATTATTTGTTCCCTAATTTTATAAAAATCAACCATATTTCCTTCATTTTATAAATATTAGATAATGTTTTGAATTTATATAAAATTTACAAAATATCCCCAATTTTTGTTCCAGAATTGGGGATACAACGGTGATTTGTCCTCAATTCTATGTTCAAAAATCTGGTTAATTTATATAACTCATATTCACATTACATCGGGAGAAAATCACTCAACATCCAAACTGTAAATTGACAGATGCTCGGTAGACCTGAACCCTGGACCTTCACACTTGAACCAGCGGCGGATCCAGAAAAAAAAATTCTGGAGGGTGCACAAGACAATTTTTGTTACATTTTCTTATAGAATGACTTGAATTTACAAAACAAGTCAATGCTCTATAGTGTAAACTTCATTCGTCTGGGGGGGGGGCTCTGGATCCGCCAATGACTTCAACCATATTCGGTGTCTTATCCACTCGGCCATGGTGGGCTCCTTTTGTGAACTTTTAAAATGCAGCGTTTAATGTTCTGCATTGTATGTATTTTATTTTTAATTTAATAAATTAATAAATTAATTTTAATTAATATTATTTTTAAAATTAATTTTAATTAATAAATTAATTTTATTATTATTTTTAAATTGGAAGTACTTAACAACTATCACTTTATATAAAATGAAATTTATAGTCATATAATTATGCCCCAATAGGTCTGCCCCAATTCAGGGGTGGGGGTGGGCGCTTAGAAACCCCTTCAATACTAAGTCATAAAAAACTGGTTAACTTATCTAACGCATATTCACAATACATCTGGAGAAAATCACCAACATCTAAACTGTAGATTGACAGATGCGCGGTAGACCAGAACGCTGGACAGGACCTCAGGTAAATTAACCAGATAGAATGATTGCCCCCTTTCCCTCCTTTTTTTCGCATGTGAAGGAGGCACTTGAATCCAACGGACTCAAAACATTGTAAATAGTAAGTATTGAAATCATAAATTAAAAAGAATTATTATAACAATATATATGTGCTGCTTGTGCTGGCTTTATACCGTTCAGTTTAGAAATTACACTTCTGGACCGATATCGGTTTTGACGTTTGGTGCAGTACATCGCCAAAATCACATGTTAACCCTAAAAGGCTAGCCGCTATCGGACCGTTGCATGCCCGAAATCAACTTTTATTTGCCTACGCCAAATCGTTTTGCCAGCACAGAACCGACACCGTCCCAATTACCATTATGCCAATGCCGACATCGAAACGGTACTGCCGATGACGGCCCATCCCTAACCCGATCCGGCAGTGTTTGCTGGGTATATCATCTCTTGAGATTTTCTGAACACTCTAGAAATTCTGCAAATGTATTGAAGGGCAATTCGCTTTCTCTGTTCTTTCAATGCAATAATTTCATCAATGGCTTTTTGGAGATGCATGCTTTTAAGTCGACACTTTTTTTACTATCAGGGTCTTCTCTTATGCGTACATCTTTCGCTATAATTTCGATAAATAAGATGGGTAGTTGGGAAACAAAACAGGGAAAGCACCATTTTTTAGCCTGGGACGATCTAGTGGAGCAGTGATGAGTTTCCTAGTATTTTTATTACACTGCTCAAAACAATTAAAGGATATTGTAAGTTTTATATAAAATAAAGATATAAGTGAAATGTTTTTGCCGAAAATGGAAGAAGAGAATCACAAATGCAAATTTTTCTGATTTTCAAACTGTGGAGTATGCTAATTTTGAGTTCGAAGTCAAAAACGTCGCTTCAGCGGTAGCGAATGAAATTCGACTTTCAACTGAATAAAAGACAATGAAGACAAGAATGATCGGCATTTAGTGACTGCTTTGTTTCGATGAGTACGATGTCTCAGCGAAGTCATTTAACCGATTCAGAAGCTTGGAGAGTTGTCGGTAGGTTAGAAGGGGGCCAAACTCAAGCCGAAGCAGTGCAAGCCATTGGAGTGTCACAAAGTGTGATTTCCAGGATCTGGAACCGGTTTTTGGCGACTGGAAGTGCAGACCGAAGACCAGGGCAAGGTCGTAGACGGGCAACAACGCCCAATGAAGATCTTTATTTAGTGTTAACGGCTCGGAGACACCGGAATATGAACGCTACTCTTCTCCCAAAACACCTTCACTCGGCTACTGGCACCACAGTTTCAACCCAGACTGTCCGAAACCGGCACCATGGTGTAGGTCTGTATGCTCGCCGACTGATGGTATGTGTTAGACTAACATCAAGGCATCGTCGCGACCGCAGGGAGTGGGCAACAGAGCATGTGAACTAGAGGAGAAATGAATGGAGCAATATTCTTTTTTCTGAAGAGTCCCGTTTTTCAGTTCATCCTGATAATAGGCGTATTTTCATCTGGAGGGACCGTGGCAGTAGGAATAATCCTGCGTTCGTGCACGAAAGTGTCAGCTTTGGCAGTGGGGGCGTGTTGGTGTATGGTGGCATCTCCATTGACGGGCGCACAGACCTCTATATCATTCGAGATGGACCTCTGACTGGTCGCCGATATAGGGTTGAGATCCTCAGACCTATTGTAGTCCCTTACGCTGCAGGAATCGGAGATGACTTCATTTTAATGGACGATAACTGCAGGCCACATCGTGCTAACCTGGTGGAGGATTTCCTTTTCGAGGAAGGAATCGTACGAATGGAATGGCCAGCATGTTCTCCAGACATGAATCCAATAGAGCACGTTTGGGACGCTCTAGGAAGACGAGTTGCTGGCCGCCAACCACCCCCACAAACTCTCCAAGAACTGGAAAGAGCTCTTCTGGAAGAGTGGGACAGAATACCCCAACTCGTGATTAATAGCCTCATTGACTCCATGCTCAAAGGTGTTCAACGTTGCTGGCCGTCCGTGGAAACCATACCCCCTACTGAAAATGATTTCCTTTGAAGAAAACATCTTTTCTTATTCTTTTTTTCTCATGTGCACAAATTGTGTTTTTCCTTTTCTACACAAATGCGCAATAAAATTCATTTTTTTTCTGCCAAACATGTGTAATTTATTCTCATATAACCTACTATGTCTGTCGACCATGTATCAATCAGCTAAAAAGTTTCCCAGCCACAAGATCCACCTAAAACCGCAATAGCCTTTAATTCTTTTGAGCAGTGTATATTGAGATACTTCCCTAATGACATCTTCAACCTTGAAATATGTTTCACAGACCTGTAAAATAATAAAGAAATAAATAAATAATACTAAAATAAACTACACATTAGATTATGAAAACTGTCAAATTATAGATTTGTATTTAATTTCTGAGGTGTACGTACCTTTCTTTCTTTTCTTTTTCTTTTTTTTTTTACTCAAGTCAAATTTAATAATGTACTGTAGCTTTCTGCATTTTTGCTTAAATAAATATTTATTTATTTTTAAAGTCATGAATTGCTACGCCTTAGTTGATCTAGCATGTGTACCCCCTCAGAAAATGTAAAGCAGTTATTAAAAGAAACATTTTAAAACATTTATGTTAACTCTAGAAACAATATAGGTTTAAAACACCTGATCCCCCCGCCCCGGAAACGGAAGCCTATATATGCTACTGTAATTATTATTTACGTTAATATCCATTTTTTTAAAAACTTATTATTGAACTTAATATATCATTCCAAGACTTGATTAATCTGAAATCATTTCTCATTTTTTTGGATTTTTTGGAATCATTTATTTGGATTTGAATTAACTATGTTCAAAAATGCATACAACAATACAGTTTAATTTATTTTTCTGATAAAGAAAATGATTATTGCTTACCTTAGATGTAGCTGACGGTTGGAAATTGCATCTTGGAATGCTTCTTTTCCATTTATATTTTAGTTCAGGGTCCTTAGGAAATCCAAACACAGGAACACGAGGTCCATTTTTATAATTTCCTAGGCAATTTGGAACACAACACTTGAATGGAATCTTAGAAGAAATATTTAACACGTGCTAACAAGTAAAAAATTAGAATGTGGTATCTCAGAATATGAAATAAACAAAATGTAATAAATAAAATTCAAAACACGTGTGATTTCAAGCGAGAGCAACTTGTAGATCGCAAAGGACGTGGTGGAACATACCGGTAGAACGACTTTCAAAAATGCTCTCCTTCCTTAGGGGAAGGGAGAAGAAGGCCTAGATATTACTACGTCACACAGCATTCTAGTTCCTGCCAGGGCCTTCTCTATTGTACTCCTCGGGCCTGCTACAGTGCTTTCCCCCCACTGCCCTACGTCACAAAACCGGTCTTGCTTTCTCACCACGTGCAGCTTACTTTATCTAGGATTCAAGAATGTACTAGTCGGAAGTTCAGTGCAGCTAGGTATCTGTTAAAAGCATGTGATTAAAATCTTCTAGAGTGTGGATATGAATAATATTTATAAGTGAAGTGCATTAAAGTGTGGATAATTTTGCCTTAATATTACAAGGTAAGTGATCTTTACCTTTTTTTAAAAATTAAGTGTAGTATAGCCTTTCTTTGACTTACTCAAGCTATCCTCAAAAGAAGAGCCACTTTTCAACGTATCGAGTTATAAGTCTAGGGGAATCTTAAATATTTTAAAACTAGGTACTTTAAAATAGAAATAATAGAGAGGATGTAATGTCTTTTCCTGTGCTTCATTATTTTATTTCTTTCAATATATGTGTTTGTACGTTTATTTTTCGAAAAAGTAAAACTAAAAGGGTTATAATTTGATGCAGAGTCAATCATATATCTTTTAGTGTTATTTAATTAGGGCACATGGTGAAAAATGCTATGTATTTCTATAATTTCTAATTGAAGGCTATATGCAACATTCAGATATAGCTCTCATACACAAAAATTGCATTGTAACACGTGAAAATTATTATAAAATGCTACTCATTTAAGATTTTACCTCATTATTTTATACTTTGTTCTTAAACGTATCATGAGTATTTAATCATTTTTATACGCTTAATGTTAGCAACATTGCAAAGAAAATACCGGGAAAAGGCATTTTGAATGTTCCATTCTCTCTCATACATTTTGATTCGTTAATATACTGCTTTAAAAATTCTTCATTTTTTAAATGAAAGAATTGGGACTGCCTTTTGAAGGGGAAAAAAATTGTTTCATGCGACTTATTTAGGGAAGAAAATAAATCTCTTATGTGACTTGAAATTTTTCAGGATGTCTCTTCACAAGCTATACTACACACAATAATTAGCGATAAATTATGCCAGTTATGGAACTCTGGGAAAATTCTTAAACGTAGAATTTCATTGGAATATTTTCTGAAGCATGACATATTTAGTATATACGTAATATAATAAGGTCACTACATAAAGGTTTCGATTTTTTCAGATGCCTCGTAGATGTTGTGTTCCCGGTTGCTCGTCAAATTACGATTCTGTAAAGCAATATACCACAGTATTTAGTTTTCCGAAAGATATCCAGCTGAGAGAAAAATGGATAAAATGCATAAATAGAAAAGATTTCTATTTATGCATTTCCAGGGATTCCAGGGTTCACTTTCCAAGGAAACTAATTTTTCTTTAAAACATACAACTCAAACTATGCTACAATTAATTGAGCATATGTTTGATGTTTATAATCCTAAATATTTGTTATTGGGAAAGTTTCAAACTGATAATTTAGAAGCTCGTTTTGGACAGTACAGGCAAATGTCTGGTGGTAATTACTCAGTTGCATTCAGGCAAATTTTGGAATCTGAAAAAAAAACTAAAAGTTTTGGAAATAATAAAACTGCACTCAAAATTATCGGGAGATATAACTATAAAAATTCTGGATGTAAATGACTCAATGGATGTTCAGGAGTCAATTGATTACCCTGAAGATTTTACAGAGGTAATATACAAAACATCTGAAATTCCAGACAAATTTATGCCAGTTTTAACTTACATAGCTGGTTATATAGCACATAAAGTAAAAAACACAATTTTGTGTGTTGATTGCATATCCCTCATAGTATCAGACAAAGAGCTTTCTTGTGAATATTCCGGTGATTTAGCTGAATATACACTGCTGGCCACCCAAATTGCAACACCAAGAAAAACAAGAGATATCACAACAAAATTTATTGTGTAGATAACATGTTGACCAAGTAACAAATGATTAAATTTACAGCATTCTATGAAGCGTGGTTCCTGCCAAAATCAGTACCCAGAGTAGCCGCCGTTGTTGGAGATCACAGCTGCCACACGCCTCCGCATTGATTCAAAGAGACTTTGAATGTGTTCTTGGGGTACAGCAGACCAAGCAGCTTCCACACGTTGCCAAAGTTGATCTGGTGTGACAGCTGGGGATGAACTGTGGGTCAGTCGTTGAGCAACCATGGACCACATGTTTTCTATCGGCGAAAGATCCGGAGAGCGCGCCGGCCAGGGAAGCAATTCAATCTGGTGATTGACGAAGAACCCTTGGACAATGCGTGCCACGTGTGGCCGTGCATTATCCTGCTGAAATATGGCTGTTGGCAAGCCCTGAAGGTAAGAAAGGACAACTGGCTCCAACACCTCGGAGATGTAGCGCTGGCTGGTTAAAGTACCGGCAATGCGTACTAGAGGAGTGCGAGAGAGATATCCGATACCGCCCCATACCATAATACCCGGTGCAGGACCAGTGTGACGGTGCATAATGCAGCTGTTCAGCATCCTCTCTCCACGGTGTCTCCAGACTCGAATCCGACCGTCGTGGTGTTGCATACAGAAGCGTGACTCGTCAGTAAAGAGAATTTCATTCCATTCTGTCGTCCACATCCTTCTTTCATCGCACCATTGGCGGCGGAGACGTCTGTGGTTCCGCGTCAGAGGTAGACAAAGCAACGGACGTCTTGCGGACAGACCATTCTTCTGTAAACGACGTCGAATGGTACGCGCAGACACTGGATGATGCGTTACAGACTGAATCTGCTGTGATATGGTTCGTGATGTGACTGAGCGGTCCGTCACTGCCATGCGTACAATCTGCCTGTCATCACGTGACGTGGTGCACTGAGGTCGATGCGGTCGATCACGTCTGTCCGTCGTACCCTCCTGCACCCAACGATCACATATCCGCATCACAGTTGTTTGGTTTCGTCCAATACGACGACCGATTTCCCTGAAAGATAACCCACAATCTCGGTATGCCACTATCCTTCCTCTGTCAAACTCGGATACTTGACCAAAAGATGATCGTTGTTTCCTACGAGGCATAATTTATCGTTTTTTTGAAAAAAAAGCAAGAAAAACACAATTGCTGTACTTGAAACCGTCGAAATCTCCAAGCCTTAAATAGCGCTTTGAGGTGGCGCCACAGGCGCGCTTGATGTGCGTCTGCGCTGAAATTCTAATCATTTGCATATCTCACCTCAGCTAATGCATGTTGTAAATTTCATATTATTTGCATGCTTCCTTCAGGGTGTTGCATTTACGATGGCCAGCAGTGTATAACACTTTCTGATAGAGGGGGATTGCAATGGCCTAAAGAGTTCACCATTAAAATAGTGCTACATACATTTCAAATTTTTGAAACTCTAATTTCAGAAGAATTTGAAGAACTCTTTTCAAATATTAATTGTCAGAGAAAGCTTCTAACTAGACTTGTAAAAGATAAAATTTCCTTATCAAATGATCTTCCTCTTAATGTTTGTTCTTGTGGGATATCGTCAGAAGTTTTACTAAATAAATGTATTGCTATTGCATGCAATATCTTTTTAAATAATTATTGCAAACAGAGAAACGACCAAAATAAAGAAAAAAATGCTAAAAAGATGCAGAAAAAACTTTCAACTGTCAACTCTGGGTGATTCATTTTCCTTAAAAAAAAAAAAAAAAATCCATGTATAACTTTAACACTGTACAATTTTAGAGAGTAAGTCAAATTTTTACTTTATTTTGCTGCCTTAATCTAGAGCATTTGAAAACAGCTTAAGCTGAAAGCTTTTTAAAGAATGACTGCTCAAGGATAAAATACATTTTTGTGTTACAATATTAATCAAATGTCACAAACTTTTCACCTTTTCCCAATTATTTTATGCTCACGTTATTCTAGAAAAATACAGTCATATGAATATTTTTTAATACACTATGATTAAAAAAAATGTGTATGAAAAATGTTAATGCCACGCTTAAATTTGCTAAGTTGCCTCAAAATATTGTTGAATAAACATTGTATTTTCATATTTTGTATTGTTTCTTTAACACATATACATATGCAACAT